>CM053029.1:29330111-29597958 GCA_028564925.1 Lithobates sylvaticus
CAAATCTTTGCTTTCTCCCAAGCACTCCCCTGAATTCTTTGACATTTGTTCTGCAGTTTTGTTTTTGATAGATATATCAATCACCTTACAATTTTTGTTTAGGCTACTTGTGCTTTTTGATCCTGGTTCGTGAGCCACCTTACGCTACTTTCTAGCACCACTCCCTGGTCGCCAATGCTTCATCCCCGATCCTAACAACGGGCAAGTCTCGGCTGAGACGTTGAGGAAGCTGACTTCCCGATTACCAACCCCCCTTGGATTACCACCCAAAGTTCCATCCCTAAAAGTACATACCCCCCTGACCACTCCCTTTTGGATTTCATGGTCAGGAGGCCTTACAGGAACTTCACAGGCCCTGGGGGCCTACGGGCTCACAGGGCCTACTTGAAGACAGTTGTTGTATTAACCATGTATTTGCTTGCTCTAACTTCTTTTCTCCTCCCTAGACCCTCTTCTCTTCCCCCCGCCACAGACCGAAACCTAACAGACGCCTTGATGACCACCGAGCTGCCACCCGGGGACGCCACGCTCTCAGACCCAGATCTTCCAACCACAGACTCAGTTAAGTATGGACATTGCCCACCCAACCACACACAATGGCTAAGATTATGTCTTTGAATGTCCACGGCCTAAATTCCAACAAAAAAAGGCACCTGGCACTTCGGGAATTCAAACAATCAGGGGCGGACGTTATCATGGTCCAGGAGACCCATTTTAACAAAGGGGACTCCTTTACATTTGCCTCCAGACAGTACCCCCAAATCTATCAGGCCTTTAATCCACGAAAAAGGGCAGGCGTTGCTATACTGTTCAAGAAGGGATCCCCGTTCACCTACTCTGCCTCGTACATAGACCCCCAGGGTCATTACATTATTATCCAAGGCCAATGGCAAACCCAATCAGTCACATTCTGTGCCCTATATGCCCCAAATGCTCACCAACATCGCTTTCTGGCAAAGGTTCTTACACGACTAGCACGAGCACCCCACGACTACCTCGTAATCGGGGGAGACTTTAACTTGTCGCACTCTGTGAGCTGCGATCGCCTCGTGGTGAACCCCCAGGCCTCACAGCCCCGAGCCCTGAGGGACTCTAGGCTCTTCCGCCAACTCACCAGAAAACATGCTCTCTTTGATGCCTGGAGGGCTCTCCACCCGGGGGATCGCAGATACACCTTCTACTCGTCCCCACATAAGACCCACTCGCGTATTGACTATCTATTTGTTAACAACAATACTCTCCGTATTACTGACTCTGCTCAGATACTCCCCATCTCCTGGTCTGACCATGCCCCCATTACGATGACATTAAATATTGGCACCCCCCTGCGCAGGCCGTACAACTGGAGGATGAATGACTTCCTTCTCCAGCATCTCCCCTCTCGTACTGAACTAGAATCCACCTTAAAATACTACTTCATCGAAAACGAGACACCGGACGTATCCCTCACGACCCTTTGGGCTGCCCATAAGACAGTTCTTAGAGGCCGCTGCCTCGCCCTATCCTCAGCCCTAAAAAACAATGCCAAAGCTGCCAAACTTCAGGCCGAAACGCAACTTAGGGCCCTAGAAACTCAGCTCCAAACATCCCCATCCTTACCACTTCTTAAACGAATTACCTGTCTACGGTCCACGCTCAGGGAACTAGCAATAGGTCAGGTAGAAAAAGCTTTAATCAGGCTGAGGCAGCTTTATTACGACAAGGGCAACAAGGCCCAAGCCCTACTGGCCAGGAAACTGGCAGATAGAACACTTACCGCCACGCCACACCAAATTAAGAACCGATCAGGTGACCTCTTATCGCACCCCCAGGACATAGCGAACACGTTCGCAGACTTTTACTCCGATCTGTACAATAAACCCGAGATCCCACATAACCCCCCCTCACCTGACCTAAGAGACAAAATGGCACGATATCTAGAACAAGCTGGAATCCCCCGACTGACCACTTCAGACTTAATCACACTAAACGCTCCCATCACCGACGAAGAACTCAAGGCAACCATAAAGGCCATGCCTGCCCGCAAATCCCCCGGACCGGACGGATTGCCCTATGAATATTACAAAACCTTTCTTCCCCTACTTCTCCCGTATATGACTAAACTGTATAATGCTTTCCTTCAGCAGACCCCCATCCCGACTGACATGCAATGCTCCTATCTCACCCTAATCCCCAAACCGGACAAAGACCCCTCCTCCTGCGCCAGCTATAGGCCCATAGCCCTATTAAATACGGACCTAAAAATCTTCACAAAAATCCTCTCAACACGCCTGAACGAGATACTGCCCTCCTTAATCCATAAAGACCAGGTGGGCTTTGTCCCCCTTCGCCAGGCAGGTGACAACACAAGAAAGGTCATAAATTTAATTGACGTGGCCAATAGAGATAACACAAGATCCCTGGTCCTGAGCCTGGACGCAGAAAAGGCGTTCGACCGCCTTGGCTGGCCATTTATGCTTGCCACCCTTGGCCACATGGGATTTAAGGGACCTTTTCTCCAAGCGATCCGACACCTCTATACTAACCCTTCATCTCAGGTTAAAACCCCATTTGCCACCTCACCTACTTTCCTAGTGACCAATGGTACCCGCCAGGGATGTCCGCTCTCTCCCCTGCTATTTGCCTTATGTGTAGAACCCCTGGCGGCGACCATTCGCAGAAACCCAGATATCCGGGGCATACCTGTAAGAGGCAAAGAGTTTAAAATATCTCTCTTCGCGGATGACATCATCCTTACCCTGACCCAACCCAGAATCTCCTTACCCAATCTACACGCTGAACTCGATAAATACGGCAAGTTGTCAGGCTACAAAACAAACGCTGCAAAGTCCATGGCCCTCCCACTTAATGTCCCAGAGGAAGAACTCCTCCACCTACAGTCCGAATTTCCCTACAACTGGGAGCGGAGCTCCTTGAAATACCTGGGGGTTAACCTTACCCCATCCTTCGATTCCCTATACCAGGCCAACTTTCCTCCTCTGTATAGGTCAATCCGAGAGCTGACAAAAAAGTGGAAATCCCACCAAATATCCCTTATAGGGCGAATCATGTCTGTCAAAATGGTAATACTCCCTAAGCTTCTATACCTATTCCAGACCCTCCCTATCCCCGTCCCCTACAGCCACCTACGTAAACTACAGGCTGACCTCCTCCACTATGTGTGGAACCACAAGCGACACAGGGTCCCACGCTCGGTCATGACAGCGGCCCGCACTGACGGAGGCCTCGCATTCCCTAACCTGGTTAGATACTACCAAGCGGCCCAGCTACGAGCAATAGTCTCATGGTTTCCCCAAAGGTCCTACAACAGATGGACGGAGATAGAAAAAATTTGGTTAGCCCCCATCCACCCGAATTGCCTTCTATGGAATGCAAGCCCAAAGATAGACCAAAGCCGACTACTGGGATCCATGACCCAGCTCAGAAGGCTCTGGCAGAAGATATCCCGTCAATATGAGCTTAAATCTGAGAGCTCACTGATGACTTCCTTTTTGTGCAATCCCGAGGTGCCAGCTAGTCTCACCCATCAAATGTCATGGCCTTGGGCCTCACGAAACCTCTTTCACTATGGACACCTGGTAGACCCCAGGTCCCGCAAGCTTCTCCCATTTTCCGAGCTACAATCCAAACATGACCTCCCCAGACAAGTATTTTACAGCTATTTGCAGATAAGACACTATGCACAAACCATAGCCCCGCACCTGCAGTTCTCTCCACCCTCTCCGTTTGAACGTATCATATTGGAGGGCAGATCTCGCAAGGGACTGATATCTGACATATATCAAATCCTTAATAAACATTCCATACAAACTCAGGGCAAACATAGGTACATGCTCCGATGGGAAAAAGAACTAGGAGAAGAACTCCCAGAGGAGGCCTGGAGAGCGGTCTGGAGTCAGGCTGCCAAGAGCTCCCTTTGTACCTTGTACAGGGAAAATGCCTATAAGATTCTCTTTTACTGGTACCTGACCCCGGACACTCTCCACAAAATATACCCCTCCACCTCCGATCGCTGTTGGCGCTGCCAGCAAGCCAGAGGCACACTATTCCACATCTACTGGACATGCCCCTTAATAGTCCCGTTCTGGACCTCCACACAGCAACTTGTGACCCACCTCTTCGAAACACCCATACCTTTGACTCCGAAACTTTTCCTACTAGGTCTATCCCAACCGAAAATAGCCAAACCATACAAAAAACTACTTAGGCACATTCTTACAGCGGCAAGGTGCTTAATAGCCCTCCACTGGAAGAAGACACTGCCCCCATCACAAGAGGCCCTATATGCTAGAGTCAAAGACGTAGAACTAATGGAGAGGATGACAGCCAGGTTGCGGGACAAACTGGATGAACATAATGGTGTCTGGGAGCGATGGCATTCTCGGGAGGATCCGTTATGACTCGGTGGTTCAAACACAAAAAGGTACTCTAGTCCTTTCACTACCCATGTATATATTCGTTCTAATATGGTCTGCCCAACCCCCCCCCCTCTTCCCCTCTCCCCCTCTCCCCCCTCTTTGTATTTCTGTCCATCTGGACAATTGTATACAGCTGAATAAGATATCAAGATAGGCTAACTACTGAAGAAAGACTCTATTATCTGCCTGATAAGCATCCGCAAAAATGCATTCCAATATATGTCCGTGTATTGCTTGACTACCATATACCTATCTGTTTTGTTGTTTTACTCTTTTTGAAATAAAACGTTATTTGGAAAAAAAAAAAAAAAAAAAAAAATCCATCAGAGAGATCTGTAGCTCCATACACAAACATTGTTTGCAGCTATAGCAGCAACATTGTAACTAGCTACAAATAACCAGAGGAAGCCAAAAGTTATACCTGTAGCTCCATAGACAAACATTGTTTGCAGCTATAGCAGCAACATTGTAACTAGCTACAAATAACCAGAGAAAGCCAAAAGAGATCTGTAGCTCCATAGACAAACATTGCATGCAGCTATAGCAGCAGCATTGTAACTAGCTACAAATAACCAGAGAAAGCCAAAAGAGAGATCTGTAGCTCCATAGACAAACATTGTATGCAGCTATAGCAGAAACATTGTAACTAGCTACAAATAACCAGAGAAAGCCGAAAGAGAGATCTGTAGCTCCATAGACAAACATTGCATGCAGCTATAGCAGCAACATGGTAAAAATCTAAAAATAACCATAAAAAGCCATCAGAGAGATCTGTAGCTCCATAGACAAACTTTGTTTGCAGCTATAGCAGCAACATTGTAACTAGCTACAAATAACCAGAGAAAGCCAAAGGAGAGATCTGTAGCTCCATAGACAAACATTTTATGCAGTTATAGCAGAAACATTGTAACTAGCTACAAATAACCAGAGAAAGCCAAAAGAGAGATCTGTAGCTCCATAGACAAACATTGCATGCAGCTATAGGAGCAACATGGTACAAATCTAAAAATAACCATAAAAATCCATCAGAGAGATCTGTAGCTCCATAGACAAACATTGTTTGCAGCTATAGCAGCAACATTGTAACTAGCTACAAATAACCAGAGAAAGCCAAAAGAGAGATCTGTAGCTCCATAGACAAACATTGTATGCAGCTATAGCAGCAATATTGCAACAATCTACAAATAACCATAAAAACCCACCAGCGAGATCTGAAGCTGTATAGACAAACATTGTAAAAAATTGTAACTAGCTAAAAAAACAAAACAGAGAAAGCCACCAGAGAGATATGTAGCTGCTACTAGTGATGAGCTGAACTGCCCTGGGTTTGGTTTAAGCCGTGTTTGGTGAACCTAAAAAAAGATCAATTGCCGAACCCGAACCCCATTTACATTAATGGGAGCTGAATCTGTCAAATTAAAAGTGACCATTTTCTGGGCTAATAGACAAATGGGTGTTTTTTTTTTTTTGGGCGCTGACATTTACAAAAGAATAAAGGGTTTCAAATTGCTGGCAAATAATGTCTCCCTCCTGGCTTCTTTTTTTGAAAGAAATAAATGGCAAACAAACCCCAAAGGTCCCCCAAAATACAAAGCAGTACCTTAAGGGTCTGTTATGTATTGTGGGTATCTTTGGAGGGGTCTGTATGCATTTTTTTTGCTGGCCATTTCCTTTTCTTTGTAAATGTCACCTTTGTTTTAGCACATCCTACAAGAATGAAGAACAATTGCATAGAGTCCCCCCAAAATACATACCAGACCCTTAGGAACCAGTGACAGTGGGAAGCTGTCATACATAGAAGGAGAAGGAATAGCGCTTCTATGTATGATTTCCGTCTCCCGCAGGACAGGAAAAAATGTATGTAATTGGGCTGAATGCCCAAACAGCTAAAGTACGGTCCAAACCAAGGCACAGACCAAACCATCAGCTCATCTCTGGCTACTATAAATCATTGCTAGTGTGACATGAGCCCCCCTTTACATGGGCATAACGATCAGATCCACCTGTCAGTTTTTCAGGTGACCTGCTCAGAAGCTCCATGTAAGCCAATGGGCAGGCAGATGTATAACAGACTTGTGTCCTTTTATATCCGCTTACACTGAAGTCTGTCCAGGTTTAGAAAAAAAAAATGGAAAAGGTTTTTGTCCCTAGGCCTAAACATGACAGATTGGAGTTAGCCTAATGTATACGGGTGGAAGTCTGTTTTCATCGGGCCACCCTTAGATCCTTCCTGGGTTTGAAAAGCTCCAACCACTTGCCTACCGGGCACTTTCACCCCCATACTGCCCAGGCCAATTTTCAGCTTTCAGGGCTCTCACACTTTGAATGACAATTGGCTTGATAGGCTGCACAGATAGGCACTGATGAGGCTGCACTGAGGGGTACTAATATGCTGCACTGATGGGCACTGATAGCCTGCACTAATGGGCACTGATGAGGTGGCACTGATGGGTATTGATGGGGAGACACTGATGAGGCTACACTGATATGCAGCACTGATAGGCAGCAATGATAGGTGGCACTGATGGGCACTGATTGGCAGCACTGATGGGCACTGATTGGCAACACTGGTGGGCACAGTTGGGGCTGCACTGATCATCAGGACACTGTTGATCAGTGCCCTGATTACAAGTGTAGATGTCCCCTGTGTGGATTGCCACTTATTGGCTCTCCTCTCCTCAAGTGCTGTCAGTGCGAGAAGAGAATTGTGGATAACCGGAAAATTATGTTTACACTGGGACCAGCTGTGATTGGACACAGCTGGTCACATGGTAATGAGCCGCTGTGATTGGGAGTGCCCATCTATGTTGGGGGTATGATTCTTGTATTACACCCAAAATCATATCTGGGGGTTCCCATCTATGTTGGGAGTATGATCCTTGTATTCCACTCAATATCATACCTGGGGGTTTCCTTGTATTTTTTTGGGGGGGGGGGGGGGTTATGATCCTTGTATTCCATTCATATCTGGGGGTTTGCATCTATGTTGGGAGGTATGATCCTTGTGAGTTCAGCAGAGGCTGTCTATGGTCTCCGCTTCTGATATAAGGGAATGAAGGGTACTTTAAGGGGGAAATAATAAAAGAAACGGCCGCACTCCGTACTGGATCAAAATAATTTTTTATTCAGAACATTCCAAGTGTTGACAAAAGACAGAAAGCTGGTAGATGCATTTCACATAATCCAAGTGCACTTAATCATTACCAAAGCGGGAACCTGATGTAAGTGGAATTGAATGCACTTTAGCATGCCTTAAGCACACTTTAAGCACTTCCCGTCTGGCCTATTCTAATAATACGGTCGGGCGGGTGCTCCGTTATCCTGGGTGGAGTTCATATGGCATCCTCACTCGTGCATGCTCTAGGGGGCCATGCATCGGCAAGATCTGTAACCCGCTGTGTCCGGAACACAGCGGACCGCTGATTGTTGTGCGGGGCGGCTATGCGCGGCCTTGGTACCATGTGATCGCTGTGACCAATCACAGCAATCACATGTCAGCTGTAAACAAACAATGGCTTGTCAATCATAGCTATTGTGTACTATTGTGATCTATGTGATTGGTAACAGTGATCACATGGTAGAGGGCCATTCACAGCGATCACAATAGTACACAATGGCACATGAATGAATGCCATTTACAAAGTAAATATGATTGCTTTTTAGAGTGATCATCCCTGTAGTAAGCAATTACAGCGTAAAAAAAAAAAAATCCTGATCACCTCCATAGAGCAGTACAGTGTCATTATGGTGATACTGTACTGCTCTGGTGACAGTATGAAAGAAAACGTAAAAAAAAAAAAAAATGTAAAAAATAAAAAAATTTGCAAAATAAATAAGTAAATTGCAAAAAAATGAAATAAAAAAATCGCAAAAAAAAGGAAACATTTGGAAAAAAAAAAATAAAAAAAAAATGTTAAAACATTGTAATTTTTTTTCCTTGCTTTTTGGCATTTTGTCATCCATATAACAAAAATATAAAAAAAAAAACAGTGGTGATTAAATACCACCAGAAGAAGAAAGCTCTGTCTAAAAATAAATAAAAATGAAACTGTCATTTGGGTACAGTGTTTTGTATGACTGAGTAATTGTCATTCAAAGTGTGACAGCGATGAAAACTGGCCGGGACAGGAAGCGGGTGAAAGTGTCCGGTATTGAAGTGGTTATGATACCTTAACCACATGCCGACCGCGCTATAGTCAAAAGACGGCTACAGCGCGGTCGGCTTATCCTGGGAGGACGTCCTACGGACGTCCTCCCAGAAACTTGCTCCCGCGCGCCCCCTGGGTCGCGCACTCGGGAACATCCGTGACCGCCGGGTCCCGAGGACCAGGTGCATCACGGATCACGGTAAACGGCTGCTGATAGCGGCCGTTTACCACGTGATCGCTCCGTCAAATGACGGAGCGATCACATGTACACAAACCGGCGTCACGTCATGAAGCGGAGAGGGGGAGAGACGGGACCAGCGCTGTGGGCTGGATGTGTAGTGCCCACAGCGCTGGTCAATACACTGCCACCACTGTGCAATACTCTGCCACCACTGTGCAATACTCTGCCACCACTGTGCAATACACTGCCACCACTGTGCAATGCTCTGCCACCAATACTGTGCAATACACTGCCACCACTGTGCAATGCTCTGCCACCACTGTGCAATGCTCTGCCACCACTGTGCAACGCTCTGCCACCACTGTGCAACACTGCACACTGCAATACTCTGCCAATACTCTGCCAATACTCGCCAATACTCTGCCAATACTCTGCCAATACTCTGCCAATACTCTGCCAATACTCTGCAATAAATTTTAATAGAAACAAAGAATTTTTATTTTATTTTTTTACAGAATTTTCAGTATATTTTGATTTATAGCGCAAAAATTAAAAAACCCAGCGGGGATTAACCACTTAACAACCGGCCCATAGCCGAAAAACGGCTACAGGGCGGGTGCTTAACTCTGGGAGGCCGTTAATTAACGGCCTCACAGAATTCTGCTCTTGCGCGCCCCCTGGGGCGCGCACTCGAGAACATCCATGATCGCCGGGTCCAGAGGACTCGGCGGATCATGGATCACGGTAAACGGCCGCTCATCGCGGCCGTTTACCATGTGATCGCTCCGTCAAATGACGGAGCGATCACATGTAAGCAAACCGGCGTCATTTGATGACGCCGGTTCCTCTCTCCTCCTCTCTCTGTACCGATCGGTACAGTGTGAGAGGAGAGGGGGAAGGATCGGTGGCAGCAGTGCTGTGGGCGGGATCTGTAGTGCCCACAGCCTGCTCTGCATGCCACCGATCCATCCATCCATCCATCCATGCTCAGCCATCCCTCCATACCCTGCAATACACAGCAATAGCCTGCAGTGTATTGCTGGGTATTGCAGGGTATGGAGGGATGGCTGAGCATGGATGGATGGATACCCTGCAATGCTCTGCCATACCCTCCAATACTGTGCCATACCCTCCAATACTGTGCCATACCCTCCAATACTGTGCCATACCCTCCAATACTCTGCCATGCCCTGCCATACCCTCCAATACTGTGCCATACCCTGCGATGCTCTGCCATACCCTGCGATGCTCTGCCATACCCTGCGATACTCTGCCATACCCTGCGATACTCTGCCATACTCTGCCATACCCTGCGATACTCTGCCATACCCTGCGATACTCTGCCATACCCTGCGATACTCTGCCATACCCTGCCATACCCTGCGATACTCTGCCATACCCTGCGATACTCTGCCATACCCTGCGATACTCTGCCATACTCTGCCATACCCTGCGATACTCTGCGATACCCTGCCATACCCTGCGATACCCTGCGATACTCTGCGATACCCTGCCATACCCTGCGATACCCTGCCATACCCTGCGATACTCTGCCATACCCTGCGATACTCTGCCATACCCTGCGATACTCTGCCATACCCTGCCATACCCTGCGATACTCTGCCATACCCAACAATACCCTGCGATACCCAACAATACCCTGCGATACCCAACAATACCCTGCGATACTCGCTACGATCAAAGCCAGGATCGTTTGTTTATTTTATTTCAGGCTTTCCAGCCTAGAGGTGAGATGTGGGGTCTTATTGACCCCATATCTCACTGTAAAGAGGACCTGTCATGCCATATTCCTATTACAAGGGATGTTTACATTCCTTGTAATAGGAATAAAAGTGATCAAAAAATTTTTGGGGGGGAAAAAAAGGGTCAAACTAAAATAAATAAAGTAAAATGAACAATAAAATATATATATTTTTTTTAAAGCGTCCCTGTCCCCGTGTGCTCGCATGCAGAAGCGAACGCATACGTAAGTCCCGCCCACATATGAAAACGGTGTTCAAACCACACATGTGAGGTATCGCTGCGAACGTTAGAGCGAGAACAATAATTTTGGCCCTAGACCTCCTCTGTAACTCAAAACATGTAACCAGTAAAAAAAATTAAAGCCTATGGGGATTTTTAAGTAGCGAAGTTTGGCGCCATTTCACGAGTGTGTGCAATTTTGAAGGGTGACATGTTAGGTATCTATTTACTCGGCGTAACTTCATCTTTCACATTATGCAAAAACATTGGGCTAAATTTACAGTTTTGTTTTTTGTAAAGCACAAAACATTTTTTTTCCAAAAAAAACACGTTCGAAAAATTGCTGCGCAAGTACTGTGCTGGATAAAAAGTTGCAACGACCGCCATTGTATTCTCTAGGGTCTTTGCTAAAAAAACATATATAATATTTTGGGGTTCTATGTAATTTTCTAGCAAATAAATGATGATTTTTACATGTAGGAGAGAAATGTCAGAATTGGCCTGGGTGCTCCAGAACGCCTGATGGTGCTCCCTGCATGTTGGGCCTCTGTATGTGGCCACGCTGTGTAAAAGTCTCACACACGTGGTATCGCCGTACTCAGGAGTAATAGTAGAATGTGTTTTGGGGTATAATTTGTGGTATGCATTTGCTGTGTGTGAGAAATAACCTGCTAATATGACAATTTTGTGAAAAAAAGAAAAAAAAGAAAAAAAATCTTGATATTGCAAAGAATTGTGGGAAAAAATGACAACTGCAAAAAACTCACCATGCCTCTTTCTAAATACCTTGGAATGTCTTCTTTCCAAAAAGGGGTCATTTGGGGGGTATTTGTACTTTTATGGCATGTTAGGGTCTCAAGAAATGAGATAGGCCGTCAGTACTTCAGGTGTGATCAATTTTCAGATATTGGCACCATAGCTTGTGGACTCTATAACTTTCACAAAGACCAAATAATATACCCCAATTTGTACTTATTTTTACCAAAGATATGTAGCAGTATAAATTTTGGCCAAAATTTATCAAGAAAAAATTACAAATTTGCTAAATTTTATAACAAAAACGAAGAAAAATTCATTTTTTTTACTGAATTTTCAGTCGTTTTTCTTTTATAGCGCAAAAAATAAAAAAAAAACCCAACGGTGATTAAATACCACCAAAAGAAAGCTCTATTTGTGTGAAAAAAAGGACAAAAATTTCATATGGGTACAGTGTTGTATGAATGAGTAATTGTCATTCAAAGTGTGAGAGCACCGAAAGCTGAAAATTGGTCTGGTTATTAAGGGTGTTTAAGTGCCCAGTGGTCAAGTGGTTAAATACCACCAAAAGAAAGCTCTATTTGTGTGAAAAAAGGACACAAAATTAATTTGGGTTCAGTGTTGCATGACTGAGTAATTGTCATTCAAAGTGTGAGAGCACCGAAAGCTGAAAATTGGTCTGGGCAGGAGGGGGTTTAACTGCCCAGTGGGTAAGTGGTTAAGCTACTTTAAGAGTGGAAGTTCTGATCTGCAGTCACTGTTGCCTGCAGTGCTGACGTTGGAGACCCTGAAGAAAATGTGGGAGGTGCTTAGACAATGCAGCGTTCACCCGTGTGTCAGGAGGCGGAGCTGTTTGCAGACTCAGAAAATGTTGTCACCCTTTATTGTAAAGGGGTTGTGGAGTATGGGAGTCACTGATCTTACAGGTAGCCCCCCGCAGCCCTGGTAACCACTTTCGCTTCCATTTTCATTGCTGGCATAAGTTTGCGCATTTTCTTCGCTGTGACGCACCTCACCATTTTTCTCTTGCCCTGCAGATGCCGTCACAGAACTCGTTTTCTATCTACCGGTCGGTGGAGGACGATGAGGCCGAGCTGCACATGGAGGACTCTCCTGAGACCACAAAGAAGCCAGTTACAATGACCTCCAAGCTCTGGGACCTCCCGACGTGGCAGAAAATCGCCATCGCCGTCATCATCACCGCATGCATCGGTGAGAGACGCTCAAATGGGGAACTTTCAGGATATAAATTAGGGAGCCCTCACTGGGGCAGAATACAGGGCTGTTTTCTGAGTGATGACTTAACTTTAACACTTATTACCAAATTTATTTCAAACTTTACAAAAAGTTAAAAAAATTTTTTTTCAAACTTGATATACACTATATTACCAAAAGTATTGGGACGCTTGCCTTTACACGCACATGAACTTTAATGACATCCCAGTCTTAGTCCATAGGGTTCAATATTGAGTTGGCCCACAACTTGCAGCTATAACAGCTTTAAATCTTCTGGGAAGGCTGTCCACAAGGTTTAGGAGGGTGTCTATGGGAAGGTTTGACCATTCTTCCAGAAGAGCATTTGTGAGGTCAGGTACTGATGTTCGATGAGAAGGACTGGCTCGCAGTCTCCGCCCTAATTCATCCCAAAGGTGTTCTATCGGTTTGAGGTGCAGGCCAGTCAAGTTCCTCCACCCCAAACTCGCTCATCCATGTCTTTATGGACCTTACTTTGTGCACTGGTCGTGTTGGAACAGGAAGAGCCACCCCCAAACTGTTCCCACAAAGTTGGGAGCATGAAATTGGGGTTGGGCTTGGCCCCTTAGTTCCAGTGAAGGGAACTCTTAAAGCGGTTCTGCACACATTTAATTTAGTAAATCTCTTTGCCTTCCAAATCAGGCAAAGAGTACTAAATGAAGTGTGTTTTTTATTTTTTTTTCCACTTACCTTGTAATCGATGACTTCCTTTTCTCTGTCTCTGCGGGGGTGGGCGGGGTCTCTGCGTCGATCGTCGTCACACCGCACTGTCTCCTGGGATCTGGTGTCATTGATCCCAGGAGTCTGTGCGGGCATCTTCCGAAATCTCACGAGATTTCGGACACATCTTCCGAAATCTCGCGAGATTTCGGACACATCTTCCGAAATCTCGCGAGATGTCGGCAGATGTGCCGACATCTCGCGAGATTTCGGAGAACGTGAGCTGCACTTTGCCGTTACTGCGCACGCGCGAGCTCGGCGCAGTAACGGCGGTGCATGCTGGGCCATCTAAAGTGCCTGTGGGGTTTCACATGCCCACAGGCAAGATGGCCCCCAGCAGAAAAGCATTATATAAATAATTTTTTTGGAGGAAAACCGGCTGCGATCGAGATGGAAGATGGAACACGTGAGTCCCCCAATTTACCTCGTAATCCTTGGCATATTCCCCAAACAAAAAAAAACACAGTGCAGAACCGCTTTAAGGTGTCAGCGTACCAAGACATTTTGGACAGTTTGGGGATGTCCCCTTCCTATTCCAACATGACTGCGCACCGGTGTACAAATCAAGATCCATAAAGACATATATGAGCGAGTTTGGGGTGGAGGAACTTGACTGGCCTGCCTAGAGTTCCCGATCACAACCTGATAGAACACCTTTGGGATGAATTAAAGTGGAGACTGTGAGCCAGGCCTTCTTGTTCAACATCAGTGCCTGACCTCGCAAACATTCTCCCAAACCTTGTGGACAGCCTTCCCAGAAGAGTTGAAGCTGTTATAGCTGCAAAAGGGTGGGCCAACTCAATATTAAACACTACGGACTAAGACTGGGATGACAGTAAAGTTCATGTGCGTGTAAGGGCAGGCGTCCAAATACTTTTGACAATATAGGGTAATATAAAAAGGAAAGGGGACTTCCTGTCTGCTGCCAGCACTGGAAGGTTCTTTACATGCTCAGAGTTCCGTGATACATTCTCCTCCCATATATATTCTTCTCTCCCTCTGATCTTTGTCTTCTTCTGCTGGGCCAAGGTGTGGGAAGAAGAGGCGGCCATCTTGGGTGCTTTAGCAGGAAGGGAGTGCAAAAGGGCAGGGCCTGCAACCAAGAGAACAATTTTCTTATGAAACTCTGAGGCTAACCTCTCAACTTTTCATTCTAGCCCTCTGGTTTTGCTTCTTCTTTCCCAAGTTACTGACCCAGAATAAGTAAGCAGATCAGAAGTTGGCTTCGTGCCATGCTGCAAGTTTGTGATACAATGAGGAACCTAGCCAGGTATCAGCTTAACACTCAGGCAACCAGCAACCACTTAATGTGTATATTAGGTGTGGCTTTGCAGCTGAAGATCCCTGGTGCCCAACCTGAGGCCTGAGGGTATATGATGTGCGGCCCTCCGACCTCAGCAGTCTCTAATGCAGGGGTCTCAAACTGGCGGCCCTCCAGTTGTTGCAAAACTACAAGTCCCATCATGCCTCTGCCTGTGGCTGTAACTATCAGCCTTGCAATGCCTCATGGGACTTGCAGTTTGGCAACAGCTGGAGGGCCGCCAGTTTGAGACCCCTGCTCTAATGGGAACTACTAGCCTTGTCTCTACTAGCCTCATGGAACATCTTCCCAGTTTCGTACTGTTTTCTGCAGCATAGCCCCAGCCAACAATGTATCCTGTCCTCACTCTCTGACCCTCATTTCCTCTATGAGGTCTGCAGTTTCTAATAGTCCTCTCAAGCTTTACATACACTCACCGGTCACTTTATTAGGTCCACCTTGCTAGGTTGGACCCCCTTTTGCCTTCATTCTTCGTGGCATAGATTCAACAAGGTGTTGGAAACGTTCCTCAGAGATTTTGCTCCATAGTGACATGATGGCATCACGCAGTTGCTGCAGATTTGTCGGCTCCATGATGACAATCTTCTGTGCCACCACATTCCAAAGTTGCTCTATTGGATGAGATGTGGTGAATGTGGAGGCCATTTGAGTACAGTGACCTCATTGTCCAGTGGTGAGATGATTGGAGCTTTGTGACATGGTGCATTATCCTGCTGGAAGGCGCCATCAGAAGATGGGGACACTGTAGTCATAAAGGGATGGACATGGTCAGCAACAATACTCAGGTAGGTCGTGGTGTTTAAACCATGCTCAATTGGTACTAAAGGGGCCCAAAGTGCGCCAAGAAAACATCCCCCACACCATTACACCACCACCAGCCTGAACTGGTGATACAAGGCAGGATGGATCCATACTCCAAATTCTGACCCGACCATCTGAATGTCGCAGCTGAAATCCAGACTCCTCAGACCAGGCAACGTTTTTCCAATCTTCTATTGTTCCACCACATCCCTATGGTGCTCTATTGGATGAGATGTGGTGAGTGTGGAGGCCATTGGAGTTATGAGATCTGGTGAGTGTGGAGGCCATTGGAGTACAGTGACCTCGTTGTCCAGTGGTGAGATGATTGAAGCTTTGTGACATGGTGCATTATCCTGCTGGAAGGAGCCATCAGAAGATGGGGACACTGTAGTCATAAAGGGATGGAGATGGTCACTAACAATACTCAGGTAGGTCGTGGTGTTTAAACCATGATCAATTGGTACTAAAGGGGCCCAGAGTGTGCCAAGAAAATATCCCCCACACCATTACACCACCAGCCTGAACCGTTGATAGAAGACAGGATGGATCCATGCTTTCATGTTGTTTAAGCCAAATTCTGACCCCACCATCTGAATGTCACAGCTGAAATGGAGACTCCTCAGACCAGGCAACGTTTTTCCAACCTTCTATTGTCCAATTTTGGTGATCCTGTGCCAATTGTAGCCTCAGTTTCCTGTTCTTAGCTGACAGGAGTGGCACCCGGTGTGGTCTTCTGCTGCTGTAGACCATCTGCTTCAAGGTTGGATGTGTTGTGTGTTCAGAGATGGTATTCGGCATACCTTGGGTGTAACTAGTGGTTATTTGAGTTAGTGTTGCCTTTCTATCATCTAGAACCATCAGAACCATAGGATCTGCCCATTCTCCTCTGACATCAACAAGGCATTTTCCTCCACACAACTACCGCTCACTGGATATTTTCTCTTTTTCACACCATTCTCTGTAAACCCGAGAGATGGTTGTGTGTGAAAATCCCAGAGATACTCAGACCAGCCCGTCTGCCACCAACAACCATGCCATGTTCAAAGTCATTTAAATCCTCTTTCTTCCCCATTCTGATGCTCGGTTTGAACTTCAGCAAGTGGTCATCACCACGTCTAGATACCTAAATCCATTTAGTTGCTGCCGTGTGATTGGCTGATTAGCAGTTTGTGTTACCAAGCAATTGAACAAGGTGTACCTAATAAAGAAAGTGGCCGGTGAGTGTATATTGAACATTATGTGTGGCCTTTTGGTGATGTTCATAAGTTGACAACCACTGCTGTAAATAACGAAGAGAGACAGTAGACATGTGCAATTAGTTTAGTTCCGAATTCGTTTTTTAACAAATTTTGCGGAATTTCGTAAAATTCGGAATTTCGTAAAATTCGGAATTTCGTAAAATTCGGAATTTCAGGAAATTCAGAAATTTGAAATTTCGGAAATTAAAATTTTCGGAAATTCGGAAATTGTAAAATTCGGAAATTGTAAAATTCGGAAATTGGAAAATTCGGAAATTGGAAAATTCGGAAATTGGAAAATTCGATTGGAAAATTCGGAAATTGGAAAATTCGGAAATTGGAAATTTAAATTTTCGGAAATTTAAATTTTCGGAAATTTAAATTTTCGGAAATTTAAATTTTCGGAAATTCAAATTTTCGGAAATTGGAAAATTTTCGGAAATTGGAAAATTTTCGGAAATTGGAAAATTTTCGGAAATTGGAAATTCTGAATTTCGGAAATTGGAAATTCTAAATTTCGGAAATTGGAAATTCTAAATTTCGGAAATTTGGAAATCCGGAATTTGGAAATTGGAAAATTCGGAAATTAGAAAACTTGAATATCCGAACTTTCGCATTTCCTAATTTCCGAATTTTCTTGTCAGTGCACATGTCTAGAAGACGGGGAAGATTTTGGGGGCCCCTAGAGAAGTGACTGCACAAGTTACTTGTAAGCATAACATACACGGGGACAAAGTAAAAATATACTAATATAATTATATAGAGGCGGCAGAACATAAGACATCTCTCCATTATCCCCCCCAGCCTTTATCTTCGGATATCTGGCAACGCGCAGACCATGTGCGGCATGTATGAGTAACGGCCCCGACAATGAAATGGTGTCTGATGACTTCCTAGAGCAGGAAACACCAACAATGGATTGGACCGAGGTGAAGGATTTATTCAATAAGTTCCTAAAGGATGGAGAACAGGTCGAGAGCACAATAAGGTAACGCAGTGCAACCCAAACCTTCTGTGGGCTATAAGTCTGTCCTCCTCTTGCTGAGTGAGAGAGCTATGAGTGTTCTGTTCCAAATGCCACTTTATGCACTGACATACACTATATTTTCAAAAGTATTGGGACACCTGCCTTTACACACACATGAACTTTAATGGTATCCCAGTCTTAGTCCCTAGGGTTCAATATTGAGTTGGCCCACCCTTGGCAGCTATAACAGCTTCAACTCTTCTGGGAAGGCCGTCCACAAGGTTTAGGAGTGTGTCTATGGGAATGTTTGACCATTCTTCCAGAAGCCGCATTTGTGACCTCAACCTGATAGAACACCTTTGGGATGAATTAGAGCAGAGACTGCGAGACAGGTCTTCTCGTCCACATCATTGCCTGACCTCACATATGCGCTTCTGGAAGAATGGTCAAACATTCCCATAGACACACTCCTAAACCTTGTGGACGGCCTTCCCAGAAGAGTTGAAGCTGTTTTAGCTGCAAAGAGTGGGCCAACTCAATATTGAACCCTACGGACTAAGACTGGGATGCCATTAAAGTTCATGTGCGTGTAAAGGCAGGTGTCCCAATACTTTTGACAATACAGTGTACCTCCATAGTCTGGCAATAGGGTCACTTGCTGACTCTGCACCATCCTCAGGCAGCTTAACTACTCAACAGAACACAAATGGTGCACCCTACCCAATTTTACTTTAGATCGGTGCAGTACAGAAGATAGTGTTTCCAGTCTATTGAAGAGTAAGATTATGAAAACACTCCTAAGCCCTGTCTCCATAAGGAACTAATGCTAACTGAGAGAACATGGAAGAAACAGGGATGGTCTAGCTAGGACTGAACTAACTAGCACAAAACAGCAGAGGAGGACAAAGGGAGATACCAAATCACTTAGGTAAAGAATAGGTGCAGAACAGATAACGTTTCTCTGAATGAATTATGAAATTCATAAACCCAGTCTCTGCATACAACTGACGGAGGGAACACGAAAGAAACAAGGCGAGACTAGCTAGGACTAAAGTAACTAGTGCTAAACAGGAGGGGTGATACCAAATCACTTAAGGAAATAATTTGTAGTGACCCTAAACCACCACCAGATGTCAGCATACACCATAACTATGGTGCTTCAGTACAACAGAAATACATATAGGTGGAACAGAACCTAGAGGGCGACACAGACAGAAAGTGGCCATGAGTCTGTCCCCCTCCTATGAATTGACATTGGACTGTTCAGTGTAATATATTTGTATTGTGTTTTACTCAGGAGGTTCTCGAGGAGTCCTCATCCATCCGGATCCCCGGAAAATCAGAAATTGGCGGATGAGATCCTCCAGCAGTTCCGGACTTACACTCTTGACCACACCTGGGTGGAGAGCCACTATGCCAAGTTACAGTTTCCGGACAGGTAAGTCTATGCACCTCTGGTGACCCCACCGGATGGTGACCCCACCTCCGCTCATCACATGTCTCTGCTTTCCCCATAGGACTCGCCCCAATACACTGCAGATCATTGGTGCTGGCAATAAACTTATCGAGGCCTTTCCATTTAAAGACCAGGAGGTGTACTGCCCATACAGCGCTGTGGGGACTGCTAAGGTGAATGCGGGCTAAGTAACAATATGGGGGGTATTTATAAAAAAATTCATAGCCATTCGTTCAGTGAATCTTCATGTAGTGCACATCACCCACCAGGGACTGGTCTCTATATCGCACATCACCCACCAGGGACTGGTCTCTATATCGTACATCACCCACCAGGGACTGGTCTCTGTATCGCACATCACCCACCAGGGACTGGTCTCTGTATCGTACATCACCCACCAGGGACTGGTCTCTGCATCGTACATCACCCACCAGGGACTGGTCTCTGTATCGTACATCACCCACCAGGGACTGGTCTCTGTATCGTACATCACCCACCAGGGACTGGTCTCTGTATCGCACATCACCCACCAGGGACTGGTCTCTGTATCTTACATCACCCACCAGGGACTGGTCTCTGTATCGTACATCACCCACCAGGGACTGGTCTCTATATCGTACATCACCCACCAGGGACTGGTCTCTATATCGTACATCACCCACCAGGGACTGGTCTCTGTATCGCACATCACCCACCAGGGACTGGTCTCTGTATCGTACATCACCCACCAGGGACTGGTCTCTGTATCGTACATCACCCACCAGGGACTGGTCTCTATATCGTACATCACCCACCAGGGACTGGTCTCTGTATCGTACATCACCCACCAGGGACTGGTCTCTGTATCGTTCATCACCCACCAGGGACTGGTCTCTGTATCGCACATCACCCACCAGGGACTGGTCTCTGTATCGTACATCACCCACCAGGGACTGGTCTCTGTATCGCACATCACCCACCAGGGACTGGTCTCTGTATCGTACATCACCCACCAGGGACTGGTCTCTGTATCGTACATCACCCACCAGGGACTGGTCTCTGTATCGCACATCACCCACCAGGGACTGGTCTCTGTATCGCACATCACCCACCAGGGACTGGTCAATGTATCGCATATCACCCACCAGGGACTGGTCTCTGTATCGCACATCACCCACCAGGGACTGGTCTCTGTATCGCACATCACCCACCAGGGACTGGTCTCTGTATCGTACATCACCCACCAGGGACTGGTCTCTGTATCGCACATCACCCACCAGGGACTGGTCTCTGTATCGTACATCACCCACCAGGGACTGGTCTCTGTATCGTACATCACCCACCAGGGACTGGTCTCTGTATCGCACATCACCCACCAGGGACTGGTCTCTATATCGTACATCACCCACCAGGGACTGTTCTCTATATCGTACATCACCCACCAGGGACTGGTCTCTGCATCGTACATCACCCACCAGGGACTGGTCTCTGCATCGTACATCACCCACCAGGGACTGGTCTCTGCATCGTACATCACCCACCAGGGACTGGTCTCTATATTGCACATCACCCACCAGGGACTGGTCTCTGTATCGCACATCACCCACCAGGGACTGGTCTCTGTATCGCACATCACCCACCAGGGACTGGTCTCTGTATCGTACATCACCCACCAGGGACTGGTCTCTGTATCATACATCACCCACCAGGGACTGGTCTCTGTATCATACATCACCCACCGGGGACTGGTCTCTATATTGTACATCACCCACCAGGGACTGGTCTCTGTATCGCACATCACCCACCAGGGACTGGTCTCTGTATCGCACATCACCCACCAGGGACTGGTCTTTGTATCGTACATCACCCACCATGGACTGGTCTCTGTATCGTACATCACCCACCAGGGACTGGTCTCTGTATACCAGGGACTGGTCTCTGTATCGTACATCACCCACCAGGGACCGGTCTCTATATCGTACATCACCCACCGGGGACTGGTCTCTGTATCGCACATCACCCACCAGGGACTGGTCTCTGTATACCAGGGACTGGTCTCTGTATCGTACATCACCCACCAGGGACTGGTCTCTATATCGTACATCACCCAACAGGGACTGGTCTCTGTATCGCACATCACCCACCAGGGACTGGTCTCTGTATCGTACATTGCCCAACCCGGGACTGGTCTCTGTATCGTACATCACCCACCAGATACTGGTCTCTATATTGCCCATCGTCCACCTCACCTATCTACTCGCTCCAGGCACCCTATTATATAGAGTCCTACACCAAGATGGCTACCAGAGGTCATCAGACGTTTCATCGGCCAATGAGACAGCTGCAACCTCTCTGACAACTACAGAGTCTCTTAAGGAACAATTTTCCTCTAGAGATTCTTCTCCTGCCGCACAGCACCACCTACTGGATGGAGGACAAGTTACACCTGCCTACAGGTCTCCTGGTCTCTGTATTTCATATCGACACTGTAACAGGCTCTGTACTGCACACTGCAACCAAGGACTGGTCACTGCATTGTACTCTATATAAGCCATGAAGGACCGAGCTCCATATTATACACCGGTCATTACAGAATATCTTCTGAGTTTACACCAACCATACCTCTGCCTCTACACACACCACACTGTGTGTTATATATGTCTCTCTGTATACCTCCAGGCAGGGCTGGTGTACGTAAACTATGGGGAGAAGGAGGACTACAAGACCCTGAGTAACTGGGGAGTGAATGTCACCGACAACCTGGTGATTGTGAGGACCGGATCTATTACCTTTGCAGAGAAGGTGAGCGGTTTGAGTTCCCAAAGATCCGCAAATATATTCACACCGCGCACACATTGATTTCTTCTCATTGTGGCTTTTAGGTGTACAACGCGGAGCGGGCCGGAGCCGTGGGGGTCCTGATATTCACAGACATGCTTGACGCTGCAGTATATGGACATGTGAGTGCCACAATTTGGCGTATATTTATCGAATACAATTACAAATCAATTCTCCCAGTTAAAGTGCATCTACATTTTGTTCTGTGTGAATGGGGCAAAAAATTTTAAAAATAATGGTATTAGGCATGTTCACAGTAGCGCAATGAAAGTAATATAAATAGACATAAAAATAGGAATATTTAAAAAACGGTAAATGCATTTGTACACTAAATGTGTGCTATGTATCAAGGGAATTTTCTGTGACTGCAATTGTAATTTATTCGAATTTTCGAATTTCCAAATTTCCAAATTTCCAAACTTCCGAAACTTCGAATTTCAAATTTCCGAAATTTCAAATTTCCGAAATTTCAAATTTCCGAAATTTCAAATTTCCGAAATTTCAAAACTCCGAAATTTCCGAAATGTCAAATTTTCCGAAATGTCAAATTTCCGAAATTTCAAATTTCCGAAATTTCCGAAATTCCGAAATTTCCAAAATTCCGAAATTTCCAAAATTCCGAAATTTCTAATTTTCGAATATTCAGAAATTTGAAAATTCAGAAATTTGAAAATTCAGAAATTTGAAAATTCAGAAATTAGAAAATTCTGAAATTTGAAAATTCGAATTCGGAACTAAACGAATTGCACATGTCTAGTGACGACGTCTTTAACATACTAAATGTGTGCTATGTATCAAGGGAATTTTCTGTCATAATCAGCGCCATCTAGTTGCCAAACGCTGTATTTTTCCTTTTTGAATCAAAGAAAAACATTCAACCAGCACAGAAAATAATCAAACGAGCGTATATGAAAAAAATAAATAAAAGTGCTGCTACTTAAAAATAAAATAATATGCAAAATGAGTGAAAACAAAAATAGTGTCAATCTACTCATACACAGTAGCACAATTAAAGTAATATAAATAGACGAGCGTATATGAAAAAAATAAATAAAAGTGCTGCTACTTAAAAATAAAATAATATGCAAAATGAGTGAAAACAAAAGTAGTGTCAATCTACTCATACACAGTAGCGCAATTAAAGTAATATAAATAGACATAAAAATAGGAATATTTAAAAAAAAATAAAGTCGATATTCAAAAAATGTCTATTGAAAAAATTCATAAATCAAAATCCATTGTGAAAAAAAACTGGTGCAAATCTCCACAGAAAAACTTAAAATCACTAAGAATCCTTCACCAAAGTGGTCAAGTGCTAGTTCCACACCCTTATAGAATAAGGCTCACCAGATTGTATACAATTCAATTGCATATATAATAAATCTCAAGCAGGTGATACTCCAAAGCTCCGCTCAGATGTATCCAGACTGAAAATAGATGATAGCTCTTTCTGAATCTCAAAACCAGGTGACGACTAGACATGTGCACTGACAAAAAATGTGTTTGTATTTGTTTTTGTTTCTTTTGCTTTTTGCTTTTTGTTTCTTTTCTTTTTGTTTTTTTGCTTTTTTCCGAAATTCTGAAATCCGAAAATTCAGATTTTCAAATTTTCGAATATTCAAATTTCCACATTTCCAAATTTCCAAATTTTATAATTTCCCAATTTTCTAATTAAAAATTTCAGAATTTTCGGGTTTTCTGATTTTTGGAATTCGGAAAATCTAAAATCCGAAAATTCGAAAATCTAAAAGAAATAAAGAAAATCATTAAAATTCAAAATAACTAACTAACTAATAATAACTAACTATTAAATTATAGGTATTGGAGCTTCCTTTCAAATGTATCTGTTTGTGAACATAACAAATACAAATTTATCTGAAGTTACGAATTATCCGAAATAACAAATGCTGCATCTAAACAAATGGAATGGAACAAATTAATAATAAAAAATAATAATAAAAAGGTTATATTATTATTATTATTGTTATTTATTATTAGATTGTTATGTTCCATTTGTTTAGATGCGGCATTCGTTATTTCAGATAATTCGTAACTTTGGATAAATTCGTACTCGTTACGTTCACTAACAGCCAAATTTGAAAGGAAATTCCAATACCTATAATTTTATATTTATTATTAGTTAGTCATTTTTTCTGATTTTCGGGTTTTCGAATTTTCAGATTTTCATTCTTATTTTTTTGATTTTCAAATTTTCAAATTTATGAAATATAACATTTTTCAATTTCCTAATTTCGAATTTTTGAAATTTCAAATCTCCGATATATCCGAAATTTCGAATATCCGAATTGGAATTTCCGATTTGCGAAATTTCTGATTTCCAAAACTTAGAAATTTTGAAATTTAGAATTTTCCAATTTCCGAAATTTCAAATTTCCGATCTTCCGAATTTCCGAAATTCAGAAATTTCAAATTTTTGAAAATTCGGAAATTTGAAAATTCGGAAATTTGAAAATTCGGAAATTTGAAAATTCAGAAATTTGGAAATTCGAATTCGGAACTAAATGAATTGCGCATGTCTAGTGACGATGTCTTTAACATATATCTTCTGCCAATGGAGTCCTGACCTACTACTTTCATGACCATGGCTGCCTCTAGTTAGGTCCTGGTGACGTCACTCGGCCTTCTGATGAGATTCTGGGAAAGCTGCAGATCTAAAACCTTGTGCGAATGTGCTTCTGCAGAGTTGGGGTGTAAGAAGGACCCCAGAGCATCTCATACAAGTTCAGTCAGGACTAGGGTTGCCACCTGTTCGGGATTTACCTGGACAGTCCGGGTTTTGAATCATGTGTCCGGGTTTCAGGCAGACTGAAACCCAGACACATGATTCAGACTGGGCTGTGGCTCCCCAAGTAACCAAAATAGTCACACTACAAGTGGCTGTCTGGGAGCAGGTTTGGCATCACTGGGGGGCAGGGCGATGATGTCAGCAAGAGCAATTTGGCCACACCCACCGTTTGCTACGGCACGCTATGCACACCACATTATTACTCTACTTGGGGCACCCAAAGATGTCCCAGGCTGCTAAAGTGTTTGGGTTTGGCTTTAAGAAAAGGTGGCAACCCTAGTCAGGACCCCATTGGCAGAAGATATATGTTAAAGACGTCGTCACCTGGTTTTCAGATTCAAAAAGAGCTATCATCTATGCAGTGCAGACCCCCCAGCATTACAGACTCCCCCCAGCAGTACAGACACCCCCCTCAGTGCAGACCCCCTCAGTGCAGATCCCCTAGCAGTGCAAACACCCCCCAATGCAGACCCCCCTCAGTACAGACACCCCCCTTAGTGCAGACCCCCCTCAGTACAGACATCCCCTGGGTGCAGCCCCCCCCAGTGCAGACACCCCCCAGTGCAGACCCCCCTTAGTACAGACACCCCCCCGGTGCAGACACCCCCCAGTGCAGACACCCCCCAGTGCAGACACCCCCCAGTACAGACCCCCCCAGTACAGACCCCCCCAGTGCAGATCCCCCAATGCAGACACCCCCCCAGTACAGATCCCCCAGTGCAGACACCCCCAGTACAGACACCCCCCTCAGTACAGACCCCCCAGCAGTACAGACACCCCCTCCCCTCAGTGCAGACCCCCCATCAGTATAGACGCCCCCCTTACAGACCTCAGAACAGCAGATACACACAGCGTGTGTGTCCCTCGAGCTCGGGCTCCTCCTCCTCTGTGGATGTAAACAGATAGGAGGGGAGGCGGCTTCGTTCCGCTCCGCTGGGGGACACAGCTGCGGCGTGAGACACAGGGCAGCGGGCGGTGTTAGCGGTACCGCTACCCATGGGTGTCACCCCTCTGGCGGGTCCTCACCCCCCGCACCCGCCTAGCAACGCCACTGTTATTATGTCTATTTATACTACTTTCATTGCGGTACTGTGAATGAGTAGATTTGACACTACTTTTGTTTTCACTCATTTTGCATATTATTAAATTTTTAAGTAGCAGCAGTTTTATTATTTTTTTCATATACGCTTGTTTGATTATTTTCTGTGCTGGTTGAATGTTTTTCTTTGATTAAAAAAAGGAAAAATACAGCGTTTGGCAACTAGATGGCGCTGATTATCACAGAAAATTCCTTTGATATATACCCTGTTTCCCCGAAAATAAGACCTAGTGTGATTGTCGGTGATGGCTGCAATATAAGCCCTACCCCCCAAATAAGCCCTAGTTAAAGTCCTTGTAGGTCTTATTTTCAGGGTAGGGCTTATTTTCGGGGGAAACAGGGTATGGCTTATTTGGGGGGTAAGGCTTATATTGCAGCCATCACCGATAATCACGCTAGGTCTTATTTTCGGGGAAACAGGGTGGCACACATTTAGTGGCCAAATGCATTTACCATTATAAAATCAATGAAAAACATTTGAGCAGCACAGAAAAAAAAAGCTAATCCCACCTACAGAGGTTTTAGTCCTCCGCTCCACGCTAAAACTAAGCAAAAACAGTTAATGGCTTGTCATATAGAGTGAGGTATAGCCAACCACTCACCTTGACCATGGGGTGGTACACATGTGGTGAGCATGATGCTTTGTTTTGTGGCCACGGAAATTTCTTTTATCTCATGTTCACCTCCGGCAGGCAGCACTGGCACCAAACGACTGAATGAGGTGGCACCACAACCACCCTGCAGCCATATGTAATGTTCATGGCTGTGGCCTTTTAAGGGGTAAAACATAGCTCCCCCCAGTGCCCCCCAGCCACCTGTCAACTGCCCTCTAGATATCCACTGTGGATCACATTTCATAGGAGCGACAATCACAGCTGAAGTATAAACCAGTCCTCAGTGTTGAACAATTCCGCATAAAATATTTATTGGCTCCAAAACTTCACGTTACGTCACATTACGTCACGTTACATCACGTTACGTCACGTTACGTCACGTTCTGAGAATGTTAATTTTATACCCCCCCACAAACCCCAAATCAATGTTACTTTTCAGAAGGCACAAGAATACATATTGCTTCAATTATTTCATCCCCCCTTGCTCTTCTCTTCCAGGTTCACTTCGGTACCGGAGACCCCGACACTCCCGGATTCCCATCATTTAACCACACCCAGTTCCCGCCTTTCAAATCCTCAGGACTGCCCAAAATACCGGCTCAGCCAATAGATAAAGCCACAGCTCTGTCTTTACTCAGGTACTGAATGCTTGCATTGCAAATATTAAACACTTTGGGGGGGGGGGGGGGGCTGATGTATGACAAACGTGCATCGAAAAAAATAAATGAGCATCCGGCTGCCATTTCTGCAGGTCAATAAATCCAGTATTCTGATTGGTTGCTTTGTGCAGGAAGTGAAGCTGGGAAGGGTTAAAACTTGCTGTCCTGGTGATGACCACTCACCTTATTTCTTGTATGGGTATCACTGGATAAGAAGGAAAATTTCACCAGCATGGGATAACATACAGAAATAAAACTCCTGACCAATTTTTTTAATATTTCCCACTCCATCCAAGACAAAAAAAAATTAATTAGCTGAAGTTTGGTTTTAATGAAATCAGTTTTTGTCTTGTTTACGGCTTTCATTTTTTATTTTCACAATGTGGATCAACTAATTATCCTGTTTGTGAGCTTAGCAGAGACCAGAAGACAATTAGGGACAATTAGTCTTTGGGGGGAGGAGGCAGTCAGTCATGTCTTTGGTCAGTTGTAATTCCCAGGGTCTGGGTTTTTTTGCTCCCTAAGCTTCGTTTCCATGTGCACTTGGACAATACAAGTGAGCCTATTTTATGAAACCATTCCTTGAAAAAAAATGGCCGACTATCAGATGTGGTTTATGACTACTGAATGACTCAACTGGCAGCCAAGGTGAATCAGTCAACTGAGAAGTTTCGGATTCTCCCGAATTCAGTCATCAGTAATGAGTTACTTTACCATGGTCTTTGGTACACAAGGCTCATGTGATGCTTTACTTTTCGGATTCTCCTGAATTTGTTCATCACTAATGACTGGTTTTATGATGGTCTTGAGAACACCAGGACCATGTTATTATTTTATTTTTATTTTTTTGGGGGGATTCTCCTAAATGTGGTCATCACTGATGATTTGCTTTACAATGGTCTCTGGTTTTATGATGGTCTTGAGAACACCAGGACCATGTTATTATTTTATTTTTATTTTTTTGGAGGGATTCTCCTAAATGTGGTCATCACTGATGATTTGCTTTACAATGGTCTTGGGTACACAAGGCTGATGTGATGCTTTTTTTTTGGATTCTCCTGAATTCAGTCATTTCTAATGGCTGTTTGTATGATGGTCTTGGGTACACAAGACTCATTGGACCCTTTTCTTTTCACATTATCCTGAATCTGGTCATTAGTATTGACGTGCTTTACTGTGGTCTTGGGTACACAAGGCTCATGTTACACTTTTTTTTGGATTTTCCTGAATTTGGCCATCACTAATGACTTCCTTTACAATGTTCTTGTGTACACAAGGCTCATATGATGCTTTTCTTTTTGGATCCTGCAAAATTTGGTCATCACTGATGATTTGCTTTACGATGGCCTTGGGTACACATTCTTTTTGGATTCTCTTGAATTAAGTCATTCCTAATGGCTGGCTTTACAATGGTCATAGGTACAAAGAGCTCATTTGACCGTTTTTTCTTTTCAGATTATCCTGAATTTGGTCATTAGTATTGACTTGCTGTACTATAGTCTTGGGTACACAAGGGTCACGTGATGTTTTTCTTTTGAGATTCTCTTGAATTTGGTGATGCTTTACTTTTTGTATCCTCCTGAATTTGTTCATCACTAATGATTGGTTTTATGATGGTCTTGAGAACACAACGACCATGTTATTATTATTATTATATTTTTTGGGGGGATTCTCCTAAATTTGGTCATCACTGATGAATTGTCTTTACAATGGTCTTGGGTACACAAGGCTCATGTGGTGCTTTTCTTTTCTTTTTGGATTCTCCTGAATTTGTTCATCACTAATGATTGGTTTTATGATGGTCTTGAGAACACAAGGACCATGTTATTATTATTATTTTTTTTTGGGGGGGGGATTCTCCTAAATTTGGTCATCACTGATGACTTGCTTTACAATGGTCTTGGGTACACAAGGCTGATGAGATGCTTTTCTGTTTAGGTTCTCCTGAATTCAGTCATTTCTAATGGCTGTTTGTATGATGGTCTTGGGTACACAAGACTCATTGGACCCTTTTCTTTTCACATTATCCTGAATTTGGTCATTAGTATTGACTTGCTTTACTGTGGTCTTGGGTACACAATTTGTTTTTTTTTATTCTCCTGAATTCGGTCATCACTAAGTACTTGCTTAACGCTGGTCTTGGGTACACAAGGCTCATGTGACCCTTTTCTTTTCAGATTACCCTGAATTTGGTCATTAGTATTGACTTGCTTTACTATGGTCTTTGGTACACAAGGGTCATGTGATGCTTTTCTTTTTGTATACTCCTGCATTTGGTCATCACTAAGGATTTACTTTATGATGTTTTTGGGTACTCAAGACTCATCACCAATGACTGGCTTTATGATGGTCTTAGGTACACAAGGATCATGTAACGCTTTTCTTCTCTCTTACAGTAAACTCAAAGGTCGGGAGGCACCTTCACAGTGGCGGAATCCAGCTTTTCCGTCCCATTACCTGGGCCCCGATCTGGCTGAGGATCAACTGGTTCAGTTAGAGGTCAACAACGTGGGGCGCAGTGTAGAGCTGTTCAATGTGTTCGGAAGTATAACTGGACATTTCGAGCCTGGTAAGTTGCCATAGTGACCACACCTGCACAGATCACCCCAATTGACCCTACTGGAAATTACTGGAGTTGCTATGGCCAATGTGGAAACACATGGAGCCTTGATGTGTTCCTAACAAAATGGCCACTGGAATCCCCTAAACCATATGCTAATAAGCAGTCATGCTGGAACCATTTTATTTGTTTTTGGGGTATAAGGTTGGTACACTAGGGAGTTCAAATCATTATAGCTAGTAGCAGCTAGTCTACTTCAACTGGACTGTACACCCCTTATGGACCAGGTTTCTTCTACAGGCCTGCTTATTCAACAATAATGTTGTCATTATTTAATATAAAAAAACGTTTTGTTTTGCTTTTCAGTAAGGTTTTTTTTTTCTTGGACAATATTGTCTTCCAAAATTATTTTATTTTCAATGCTATTTATAGGAAAATAATGAAAAAAAATAATTTACATAGACCAATGTAAGTTTAAAAAATATAGTTTTGTTGAAGATAAAAGTATTAATTTTATTATCTAATTTGTCTTGTTTATGACACTAAAATTTGCATTGCATTGCAACGTTATTTACAAGTACAATAATGATTTTTTTTTTTTAATTTTGCTAATTTTTTTAATTTACTGCTAAACACAAACAACAACAAAAAAAAAATGAATAAAATATGTTTAAATTCTACTGGTTTTAAAAAATTGTCAATCAAAATAAAATAGCAAAAAAATGTTAGCTAAGGGAAGAAGGGGATACGACGTTAATTAGGACTGATTAGGAAGAATTAAGAGTAATTAAGCGATTACATAGATACTTTTTTTGTACTTGCAGGGTTGCTTTTACTGATATCAATTACAGATCAAAAAGTCACCCTTTGATCTTTATATGAATGAAACAAAAAATAAATACAAAGTAACGATAATGTGACTTTGTGTCTCTAAATCACACAGTTAAATTTTTTTTATAACCACGTACCCTTGAATGGTTAGAAGATGTTATATCGGGGCCATGGCAGCAGCTATCGATCTTTTCAGCCAGCGATGCTGAATTAAGTAAGAGTAACCCAGTGGCTTAATAGCCTCTAGATCGCTTTTACATGCGGCAGGAGGGGGGTCCTCCCCTCCTACCGCCTTCCCGGGATCTACCATCCCACTGGGGAGCCCGGGACTGAAGATAGCAGTTCCGCTGGCTTACCAAACAGATGAGATGTCCGAGGACCGAAACATCCTCGATCATTTCTATGGTCTATGAAACCAGAAGGGATAAGTATTTTGTCTCATGTAAACAGGCCGTTACTGGCATTTGAAATCATCTGATCAAACAGATATGGGTTTGATCAGATGTCTCCGTAAAAGAGAACCTGTCACGGCTTATGCTATTACAAGGGGAATGTTGTTTATTCCTTGTGATAATAATAATAGTGATTAAAAAAAAGAAAGACAGTGTAAAAATAAAAATAAAAATCGAATAAATAATATTTTTTTAAAAAAAGTGTTCCAATCCTCTCATGCTTGCACGCAAAGGTGAATGCATACGTACGCTATATTACCAAAAGTGTTGGGACCCCGGCCTTTTTGGTGTACATAGCACGCCTAAGGTACCCAATTAGTTAATGGTAAAGCGTTTTGCTGCTTATCCAAGTAGGTACCTCAGTTGTAATGAGTGTCAGGAGCATGCCTTGCTTTATACAGATCCACAGATAACTCTGGAATGTGTCAAGGCAGATGTTGATTGTTCAAGAACATGATGGGGAGGTCTGAAAATTGGTGAAACCACCTTGTTCCGATGACATAATCCAATCATTCTTGTGAAGTCTAGGACATGTGATAATCATTAGACATTCGACAAATTCCAACAAATTCTGACAAATTCGTTAATTCAGAAATATCCGAATTAATGGAAATCCGTTTAACAACTTTTTCGGAATATTCGTAAATTCGAATATTCAAAAATGTTTAAATTCGTATATTTGCACATTCGTAAATTCGTATATTCGCACATTCGTAAATTCATACATTCACAAATTCGTACATTCATAAATTCGGAAATTCGAAAATCTGAATTTATAATTAACTAATAATAACTTAACTATTACTAACTATTAAATTATAGGTATTGTAATTTCCTTTTTAAATTGGGCTGTTAGTGAACGTAACAAATACAAATTTATCTTAAGTTACAAATTATCCGAAATAACGAATGCCGTATCTAAACAAATGGAACGTAATGAATTAATAATAATAAAAACTTTTTATTATTTTTATTTATTATTAATTTGTTCCGTTCCATTTTGTTTACATGCAGCATTCGTTATTTCGGATAATTCGTAACTTCAGATAAATTCGTGTTCACTAACAGCCAAATTTGAAAGGAAATTACAATACCTAGAATTTAATAGTTAGTTACTATTTCAGATTTTCAAATTTTTGGGTTTTCGGATTTTCGAATTTCCAAATTTACGAATTTTCTTAATTTACGGATGTAACAATTTACGAATATACAAATTTTCTAATGTACGAATGAACGAATTTATGCATTTATGAATGTACGCATTTACGAATGTACGAATGCGTGAATGTACAAATTTACGAATGTATGAATTTACGAATGTGCGAATGAACAAATTTACTAATTGCAATCATAACGAATGACCCGAAAATCGAAAAAAAACAAAAAACAAATGAAACGAAAATGAAAATGAACGAATGTTTTGGCAGTGCACATGTCTAATAATCATTCAAGTTGAATATATGGAAAGTAAATTAGTCAATCCGTATGGTGCTGGAGTGTCAGAAAAACTTGCCTCCCTGTCTTTATTGCCCAGCAATACAGTGAGATGGAGTCTTGTACATCAAAAAGACTTGGTAAATGCAGTGCAGTATAGTGAGGAATTCAAAGACCTGTACATTGTGAAGACAAAACAGCCTCCCAACAAATGTATGGCTCAATGTAGGAGGGCAAGTTATACAGATCAGGACTTGCCAGAATTTCAATGTGTGATAGAAAATGGACATTCTTTTGAGGACAGTGAGGTACACAGTTTGCGTAGACAGATCAACTGATTTTGGGGAGTTGTTAAGTCAAACTAGATCAACTATCCCTAAATATGGGTTGGGCCCTTTAACACCACCTGTCACCTACATAACACCTCAACCCCAAAGATCTGGTAACACTTCACACCTTCAGCAACGTGACTCAAAAGGATTAACACCTAACATTCACTTTCTGGCAACATGGATTATAGAATTAGAAGGTGTTACAGTGAGTCAGGGGTCAGGCTTGGAGACCAGTAGCTATAGCAGTAGAGAGGCTCCCACCAACCAGCTGGAGAAGTACTCAAGCAGGTGACACTGGCAGATGACAAAGGCTCACCCGAGGTGCGGGGTCGAAGTGCTAACCAGTATTCACCAGAGCTCCTAAAGGGGATGGGTTTTTCTGCAATTTAGTACCATGTTGTGGTCCTTAGGATTGCCCCACCAGGAGATGAGCAAGTGGGGTTCCAGTAGCAGATATGGCAGGTAAGGATCAAGCAGAAGCATAGTCAGTAAACAAGCCAAAGGTTGGTAACAAGTGGTTGCAGGTTGGGATCAAGAGGAAGCATAGTCGAGGAACAAGCCAAAAGTCAATAACGAGTGGTAGTCAAGAGAAGGACAGCTGCAGTTACGCAAAGGAGTGTCCAGCATCCCAGGTGGTTCAGCTGAAGAGCTACTTCCAGATGCAGCAGAGGTCATGGGTTTAGATCCTGGACCTGACAACAGGGTTCCATAAACGTTCCCACCTCCCATCCTGTTCTTGGACAATAAAAATCTGCCTTGGCACATTCCAATGTGATTACATTACTGTGGCTGAGCAGGTTGTATATCTATAAATGCTGGGGTAAGTTCCTCGCACCTATTAGAGTTGAAGAAGATACTTGGATAGGCAACAAAGTATTTTGAACATTACAGGACAAATTCAGCAGAATGTGAGAAACCACAACACTAAATGACCGCTATAAAGGACTGGCTAAAAATAAATTTGAATTCATAAAAAAATTCTAAACGACAACATTGTTGGTGGACCTCTGCCAATGTTCTTGGCAATGCCCGATCTCTGCTGAAATGGGAAGTCCAACATGGGACGCAACAGTGATAAGCTCTTGACCCTGCCCACAGCCCCCAAGTATTGTGGCCAGCGAGGGGAAGCAGTCATGTGACTGCTATTACAAATTCAAAAAAAGGAAATTTAATCAAGATTCTTTTGTCCTTTGCACTATTTCTAGAGGGGTAGAGTAGGCATTCCTGTTTATTTGTCTTTATATCTACTCTAACCTCTTTATTTTCTATATGTATTCAGAACATTACATCGTGGTGGGTGCCCAACGTGATTCCTGGGGGCCGGGGGCTGCCAAGTCCGGAGTGGGCACGGCCATCTTGCTGGAGTTGCTACGTTCAATGACCATGATGGTGGGAAGTGGTGAGTATCGGTGTATAGATGCAGGAATGGGGAAACTGCCCTAGGGGCAATTTGTATTGTACAGCTCAAACGCAACCTAACACCAGTATTATTTTAACTCGCTGATCACTGAATGGCACTGATATTAAATATTTATGTTCAATATCTTATATTTAGGCCCACATCTTTCACATGGGACGGACCCCTTTTGGATCATCAAGGGATCTGTCTGGTGATCCCGTGCTGATCGGACGACAGGTCTGTGTCTGCTCAGTTTATACAGAGCGGACACAGACCGAGCCCACTCTGCTCTATGGATGGTCAGGTGTAAACGGACTCCGCTGTCGTTTACATCCGACTGCCCTCCAATCTGATACGCCTAGATGAAGGGGGACGGATCCACGTCCGTTGACTTGATCAGATTGGAGTAGGCAGATGTAAATGGACACAAGTCTATTTTGTACACCCACCGGTCCATAGGGGTGAATGCAAGGTCCGATCAGGTCCTCCTGAAAAAATGTGAAAGGGGCCTTGCCTGGATTAAAAGAAAATGTTTTTTAAAAATCAAAATTTTTAGCCCTGAACATAATAAATATAGAAAGAAAATATATACAAACAAGGTGGGTTAGGGTAAGTAGGCATGAGTTGATTATGGGTTCTCAGGGCCGTCTCACACCAGAACGTGGTCCAAAAATGAACTGCCCTTGCTGTCTGTTCCAGGTGCCAATACTTTGTTAATGCAGGGCACCAGATCACATGGGACAAGGTCATCCAGCGCCCAGGGCAAAGAAGTCAAACTGCACCCCCCCCCCCCTCCTTCATTATGTGTGAACTTAGGGGATGTTACTCCCATCAGTGATCTGCTTGTCAAAATGCCTTGTAACAGAATGAGCTCACTGGCGCCCCTATCCATACAGTAAATTGCTGCACCCAGGGCAGCCTCCCCTCCTGCCCACCCCTTGTGCAGGCCCTGCGCACTACCATGCGATTTGGTGTGGCACATTTTTCAGAAGCATCCCATGTGCTACTTTTTGTGTGATCCGGTGCGATTCCAGTCCATGCAAATTAAGTGGTTGAAAATCGCACTGGAGGGGAACGCACATAAATGTGCGCCGGGTTCCTGCGTGATTCTGGTGTGAACTGGCCCCCGGTCAGGAAGGAAGCTGTTAGTGACTAGGGATGAGCCGAACACCCCCGGGTTCGGTTCGCACCAGAACCTTCGAACGGACCGAAAGTTCGCGCGAATTTTCGAACCCTATACGTTATAATGGACGCGAACGTTCGAAATCAAAAGTGCTAATTACAACGGCCAATATGCATGTTAATGTCATAAAACAGGTTTGGGGACCCGGGTCCTGCCCCAGGGGACATATATCAATGCAAAAAGAACTTTTAAAAACTAACGTTTTTTCGGGAGCAGTCATTTTAATGATGCATAAAGTGAAAAAAAAAAAGTGAAATTTTCCTTTAAATATGGTACCTGGGGGGTGTCTAAAGTATGCCTGTGAAGTGGCATGTGTTTCCCGTGTTTAGAACTGTCCTTGCACAAAATGACATTTGTAAAGGAAAAAAAGAAGCCATTTAAAACCACTTGCGGCTTTAGGTTTGTTCTTAAGTAGAATCTGAACAGGTACATTATGAAGTGTAGCTCCATCCCAAAAAAATCTATTTTTAAGCTTTTTGGAGAACATAGGGAGGGGTTATCACCCCTGTAACATTTGCTGTCTTTGCACATCTGTTCAGAACATGTCACCTCACTTTCCGTCCCAATGACAAAAGTTTTTGGAAAAAGTGGGGTTTTAATTGAAACAAGGATTGGTGATAAAGTATCAGTAGAAAGGAGATACCTTTTTCCCAAATTAAATCTAACAGGATAGAATTTCCCTTCCTAGGGGTAGATTTCCTCTCACTTCCTGTTTTCTCTTTCCATTTGCAAGTAGGAGTCGTTTGTAAGTTGGATGTTTGAAAGTAGGGGCCTGGCGTATATACTCTGCAGAAATTTGCCCTATTAGATGTTGGTGTAGCCACAAGACTGGTGGGCACAGGAATGGGCCCTGCTGTGAGTTAATAGATCAAGATTTGTAATTGCATGCACCTGTTGAACAGGGCAGAAAAATTGGGGGTGGTGGTGGTGGTGGACGGTGTTGCCACAAGACTGTAAGCTCTCACAGTTACTCTTGGTGGGCGCAGGAATGGGCCCTGCTGTGAGTTATTAGATCAAGATTTGTAATTGCAAGCACCTGATGAACAGGGCAGAAAAATTGGGCCTTTGGCGGTGGTGGTGGACGGTGTTGCCACAAGACTGTAGGCCCTCATAGTTACTCTTGGTGGGCGCAGGAATGGGCCCTGCTGTGAGTTATTAGATCAAGATTTGTAATTGCAAGCACCTGATGAACAGGGCAGAAAGATTGGGCCTTTGGCGGTGGTGGTGGACGGTGTTGCCACAAGACTGTAGGCCCTCATAGTTACTCTTGGTGGGCGCAGGAATGGGCCCTGCTGTGAGTTATTAGATCAAGATTTGTAATTGCAAGCACCTGATGAACAGGGCAGAAAAATTGGGCCTTTGGCGGTGGTGGTGGACGGTGTTGCCACAAGACTGTAGGCCCTCATAGTTACTCTTGGTGGGCGCAGGAATGGGCCCTGCTGTGAACTATTAGATCAAGATTTGTAATTACCCGCCCCTGTTAAACAGGGGCTGAAAAATTGTGCCTTAGGCACTGGTGCTGGTGCCACAACACTGCAACCCCTCACAGATACTGTACTTGGAGCACAGCAGTCACACGTGTTGCGAAGCATTTTTTTTAAAAATTGTAAGTACATGCCCCTGTTAAACAGGGGCTGAAAAATTGTGCCTTAGGCACTGGTGCTGGTGCCACAACACTGCAACCCCTCACAGATACTGTACTTGGAGCACAGCAGTCACACGTGTTGCGAAGCATTTTTTTTAAAAAAATTGTAATTACCCGCCCCTGTTAAACAGGGGCTGAAAAATTGTGCCTTAGGCACTGGTGCTGGTGCCACAACACTGCAACCCCTCACAGATACTGTACTTGGAGCACAGCAGTCACACGTGTTGCAAAGCATTTTTTTATAAAAATTGTATGTACACGCCCCTGTTAAACAGGGGCTGAAAAATTGTGCCTTAGGCACTGGTGTGGTGGCATGGATCATTGAGGAGGAGGAAGAGGATAGTCAGTGAACATAAGAGGACAGTCACTAAGCATCAGCATAGGCAGTCTTGAAGGGATGTGACATTAAAAATTATTCGGTTATATCCGCCTCAGGTGCCTGGTAGCTGGTGGTGATCCAAGACTGATTCATTTTGATGAAGGTCAGTCAATCAACCGAGGCGGTGGACAGGCGCACCCTATGATCAGTGACAAATCCTCCAGCAGCACTGAATGTGCGTTCGGAAAGAACGCTGGAGGCAGGACAGGCCAGTAGCTCAATTGCATACTGTGCAAGCTCTGGCCAGTGATCCATCCTCAGGACCCAGTAAGCCAGAGGATTTTCGGTGGGAAAGGTGTCCAAGTCTGACCTTGCCCCAAGGTATTCCTGCACCATGTATATCAGACGCTGGCGATGGTTGCTGGAACCGATCATACCTTGGGGCTGCGGACTAAAAAATTGTCTGAACGCATCGGTCAGACGTCCACCTTCCCCACCGCTCCTTCTGCTACTGACCGAAGCCTCAGCAACTCGTCGCCCAGGACCAGGAGTTTGTAACCTCCCAGTTTCTGGGAACGCGTTGCACAGACCTTTCTGCAAGGCCTCCCTGAGATGTCTCATCCTCTGCTCCCTCTGCGACGGCAAGATAAGGTCCGCAACCTTACCCTTGTACCGCGGATCAAGGAGAGTGGCCAGCCAGTAATGGTCCCTCTCCTTGATCCGAAGAACACGAGGATCCTTCCGCAGGCTTTGCAGGATCAGGGAGGCCATGCAGCGTAGGTTAGCTGAGGCATTCGGTCCGGAGTCTTCTGGGTCACTGAGGATGACATGATCGCCAGCCACCTCCTCCCAGCCACGTACAAGTCCACTGGTTTGTTGGGACTGTACATCATCCCTAAAAGACTGCTGCTGCTGATGCTGAGTGCCAGGCTCCACCTCCATGCTCACACAATCCTCCTCCTCCTCCTCCTCCTCATCCTCTTCCTGTGTGATGGGTGGGACAGAAGGAACACTGTCCGGATAAAGGGGGCCTTGAGAGGCAAGGAAGTCCTCCTCTTCCTGCCTCTGTTCTGCCTCAAGTGCCCTGTCCATTATCCCACGCAGCGTATGCTCCAACAGGTGGACAAGAGGGACAGTGTCACTGATGCATGCACTGTCACTGCTCACCATCCTCGTGGCCTCCTCAAATGGTGAGAGGACAGTGCATGCATCCCTGATCATGCTCCACTGACGTGGGGAAAAAAAACCAAGCTCCCCTGACCCTGTCCTGGTGCCGTAGTCGCAAAGGTACTCATTGATGGCCCTCTGCTGCGTGTGCAGTCGCTGCAGCATGGCCAACGTTGAGTTCCACCTGGTGGGCATGTCACATATTAGGCGGTTCTTGGGCAGGTTCAGCTCTTTTTGCAGCTCAGTCAGCCGAGCACTGGCATTATAAGATCGGCGGAAATGCACACAGACTTTCCTGGCCTGCCTCAGGACATCCTGTAAGCCTGGGAACCTGCCCAAGAACCGCTGCACCACCAGGTTGAGGACGTGAGCCATGCAGGGCACATGGGTGAGCTGCCCCTGTCGCAGGGCGGAGAGGAGGTTGGTGCCATTGTCAGAAACGACCATTCCTGGCTTAAGCTGACGTGGCGTCAACCACCTCTTGGCCTGCCCCTGCAGAGCTGCCAGAACCTCTGGCCCAGTGTGGCTCCTGTCCCCCAAACACACCAGCGCAAGCACGGCATGGCATCTTTTTGCCTGCGTACTTGCGTAGCCCCTTGTACGCCTACGGAGCACCGCTGGTTCCAAGGACAGAGCACTGGAGGAAGAATAAGAGGAGGGGGTGGAGGAGAGAGGTGTGTCACAACCAGTAGCAGTAGTAGCGTTTTGGAGGCGTGGTGGCGGAACAACCTCCAACACTACTGCACCTTGTCCTGCATCCCTCCCAGCTGCCAATAGAGTGACCCAATGGGCCGTGAAAGAAAGGTACCGTCCCTGTCCATGCCTGCTGGACCATGAGTCAGCGGTAATATGCACCTTACCGCTGACCGCCCTGTCCAGCGAGGCATGGACATTGCCTTCCACATGCCGGTAGAGAGACGGAATCGCCTTCCGTGAGAAAAAGTGGCGTTTGGGAACCTGCCACTGAGGAACCGCACATTGAACAAACTCACGGAAGGGGGCCGAGTCTACCAACTGAAAAGGCAGCAGTTGAAGTGCTAGCAATTTAGCCAAGCTAGCATTCAACCGCTGGGCATGTGGATGGCTGGGAGTGTACTTCTTTCTACGGTCCAGCAGCTGGGGCAGGGAAATTTGCCTGCTGCAATCAGACGTCGGTGTACTGCAAGTACTTGGTTGTGACACACCTAATTCTACACCTTCAGTCCTCTCAGAGCAGCTTTCAGAGAGGACTGAAGGTGTAGTGGGGATGGAGATCCCAGCTGATGAGGAGCAAGGAGAGGTCCGCTTAGTTCTTTGGTGTGGGTCTTTTATGTGTGCCTGCCAACGAGCTGCATGGCAGGTCGACATATGTCTGGTCATGCTTGTGGTGCCCAAGCGGCTGATGTTTTGGCCACGCGAGATACGCTTGAGACAAATATTGCAAATAGCAGTGGTGCGATCTGATGCACTCGTCTCAAAAAAGGCCCACACCAAAGAACTTTTCTGATAACGTGCAGAGGCAGCGCCCTGCACAGGCGGAGCTCTGCGGTGTTGTACAGTTGCTGTGCTGGCCTCTACCTGGCCTCCAGGGGGCATCCTGCCTCGTTGGACATGTGACGCCGCATCCTCCTCCTCCTCGTCCTCCTCCTCATTCTCTCTCCCTTCAGGCACCCACGTGGAGTCAGTGACCTCATCATCCCCTCCCTCTTCACCACTAGAGCAAACCTGGCAGTAAGCTGCAGCTGGTGGAACAGTACTGCCAGATTCCTCAAGCTGGGTATCATCATCCGAGCCTTCGAATCGTTGGGCATCCTCCTGGAGCATGTACCCAACACTGTGCTCAAAGAGTTCGGGGGACTCCTCAGGAGGACATGGTGGGTCTAGGGAAGGGGTGGCTGATGATGCCATTGAGTACGCGTTGGCAGCTGCTCTGTCAGTACCCTGAGCCTGGGTGAGAGAGGATGAGGAGGATGAGGAGGGCTTGGTCATCCATTCTACCAAGCCTTCAGCATGATGCGGCTCCACATGTCCAGCTGCCGAAAACAAAGACGCGCGTGTCCCATGGCCACGTGCTGATGACGATGCACGACCACGTCCACGGCCACGGCCACGTCCACTAGAAACAGAGCCTGCCTGCCCTGTGTTCTTGGCTCTGCACGCTCTGCCTCCCCTTGGCGGTCTTCCAGCCATTGTAGTCGGTAGTCCTGTGGGTGCTGCTGAGAAGAAAATATAGGAGCTCTGTGTGATGCCACTAACACACTAGAAGTCCTATGGGTGCTTCTGCAAAGAAAATAGAGGAGCTCTGTGTGATGCCACTAACACACTAGAAGTCCTGTGGGTGCTGCTGAGAAGACAATATAGGAGCTCTGTGTGATGCCACTAACACACTAGAAGTCCTATGGGTGCTTCTGCAAAGAAAATAGAGGAGCTCTGTGTGATGCCACTAACACACTAGAAGTCCTATGGGTGCTTCTGCAAAGAAAATAGAGGAGCTCTGTGTGATGCCACTAACACACTAGAAGTCCTGTGGGTGCTGCTGAGAAGACAATATAGGAGCTCTGTGTGATGCCACTAACACACTAGAAGTCCTATGGGTGCTTCTGCAAAGAAAATAGAGGAGCTCTGTGTGATGCCACTAACACACTAGAAGTCCTGTGGGTGCTGCTGAGAAGACAATATAGGAGCTCTGTGTGATGCCACTAACACACTAGAAGTCCTATGGGTGCTTCTGCAAAGAAAATAGAGGAGCTCTGTGTGATGCCACTAACACACTAGAAGTCCTGTGGGTGCTGCTGAGAAGACAATATAGGAGCTCTGTGTGATGCCACTAACACACTAGAAGTCCTATGGGTGCTTCTGCAAAGAAAATAGAGGAGCTCTGTGTGATGCCACTAACACACTAGAAGTCCTGTGGGTGCTGCTGAGAAGACAATATAGGAGCTCTGTGTGATGCCACTAACACACTAGAAGTCCTATGGGTGCTTCTGCAAAGAAAATAGAGGATCTCTGTGTGATGGGACTAACACACTTCAAGTCCTATAGGTGCTTCTGGGAACAAAATATAGCTCTGTGTGATGGGACTAACACACTTCAAGTCCTATAGGTGCTTCTGGGAACAAAATATAGGATCTCTGTATGATGGGACTAACACACTTCAAGTCCTATAGGTACTTCTGGGAACAAAATATAGGTCTGTGTGATGGGACTAACACACTTCAAGTCCTATAGGTGCTTCTGGGAACAAAATATAGGATCTCTGTGTGATGGGACTAACACACTTCAAGTCCTATGGGTGCTTCTGGGAACAAAATATAGGTCTGTGTGATGGGACTAACACACTTCAAGTCCTATAGGTGCTTCTGGGAAGAAAATGTAGGTCTGTGTGATGGGACTAACACACTTCAAGTCCTATAGGTGCTTCTGGGAACAAAATATATGATCTCTGTGTGATGGGACTAACACACTTCAAGTCCTATAGGTGCTTCTGGGAAGAAAATGTAGGTCTGTGTGATGGGACTAACACACTTCAAGTCCTATAGGTGCTTCTGGGAACAAAATATAGGATCTCTGTGTGATGGGACTAACACACTTCAAGTCCTATGGGTGCTTCTGGGAACAAAATATAGGTCTGTGTGATGGGACTAACACACTTCAAGTCCTATAGGTGCTTCTGGGAACAAAATATATGATCTCTGTGTGATGGGACTAACACACTTCAAGTCCTATGTGTGCTTCTGGGAAGAAAATATAGGTCTGTGTGATGGGACTAACACACTTCAAGTCCTATAGGTGCTTCTGGGAACAAAATATATGATCTCTGTGTGATGGGACTAACACACTTCAAGTCCTATAGGTGCTTCTGGGAAGAAAATGTAGGTCTGTGTGATGGGACTAACACACTTCAAGTCCTATAGGTGCTTCTGGGAAGAAAATATAGGTCTGTGTGATGGGACTAACACACTTCAAGTCCTATAGGTGCTTCTGGGAACAAAATATATGATCTCTGTGTGATGGGACTAACACACTTCAAGTCCTATAGGTGCTTCTGGGAAGAAAATGTAGGTCTGTGTGATGGGACTAACACACTTCAAGTCCTATAGGTGCTTCTGGGAACAAAATATAGGTCTGTGTGATGGGACTAACACACTTCAAGTCCTATAGGTGCTTCTGGGAACAAAATATATGATCTCTGTGTGATGGGACTAACACACTTCAAGTCCTATAGGTGCTTCTGGGAAGAAAATGTAGGTCTGTGTGATGGGACTAACACACTTCAAGTCCTATAGGTGCTTCTGGGAACAAAATATATGATCTCTGTGTGATGGGACTAACACACTTCAAGTCCTATAGGTGCTTCTGGGAACAAAATATATGATCTCTGTGTGATGGGACTAACACACTTCAAGTCCTATAGGTGCTTCTGGGAAGAAAATGTAGGTCTGTGTGATGGGACTAACACACTTCAAGTCCTATAGGTGCTTCTGGGAACAAAATATATGATCTCTGTGTGATGGGACTAACACACTTCAAGTCCTATAGGTGCTTCTGGGAACAAAATATATGATCTCTGTGTGATGGGACTAACACACTTCAAGTCCTATAGGTGCTTCTGGGAAGAAAATGTAGGTCTGTGTGATGGGACTAACACACTTCAAGTCCTATAGGTGCTTCTGGGAACAAAATATAGGTCTGTGTGATGGGACTAACACACTTCAAGTCCTATAGGTGCTTCTGGGAACAAAATATATGATCTCTGTGTGATGGGACTAACACACTTCAAGTCCTATAGGTGCTTCTGGGAAGAAAATGTAGGTCTGTGTGATGGGACTAACACACTTCAAGTCCTAGAGGTGCTTCTGGGAACAAAATATAGGTCTGTGTGATGGGACTAACACACTTCAAGTCCTATAGGTGCTTCTGGGAACAAAATATATGATCTCTGTGTGATGGGACTAACACACTTCAAGTCCTATAGGTGCTTCTGGGAAGAAAATGTAGGTCTGTGTGATGGGACTAACACACTTCAAGTCCTATAGGTGCTTCTGGGAACAAAATATAGGTCTGTGTGATGGGACTAACACACTTCAAGTCCTATAGGTGCTTCTGGGAACAAAATATAGGATCTCTGTGTGATGGGACTAACACACTTCAAGTCCTATGGGTGCTTCTGGGAAGAAAATGTAGGTCTGTGTGATGGGACTAACACACTTCAAGTCCTATAGGTGCTTCTGGGAACAAAATATATGATCTCTGTGTGATGGGACTAACACACTTCAAGTCCTATGGGTGCTTCTGGGAAGAAAATATAGGTCTGTGTGATGGGACTAACACACTTCAAGTCCTATAGGTGCTTCTGGGAACAAAATATATGATCTCTGTGTGATGGGACTAACACACTTCAAGTCCTATATATGCTTCTGGGAAGAAAATGTAGGTCTGTGTGATGGGACTAACACACTTCAAGTCCTATAGGTGCTTCTGGGAACAAAATATAGGTCTGTGTGATGGGACTAACACACTTCAAGTCCTATAGGTGCTTCTGGGAACAAAATATATGATCTCTGTGTGATGGGACTAACACACTTCAAGTCCTATAGGTGCTTCTGGGAACAAAATATATGATCTCTGTGTGATGGGACTAACACACTTCAAGTCCTATGGGTGCTTCTGGGAAGAAAATATAGGTCTGTGTGATGGGACTAACACACTTCAAGTCCTATAGGTGCTTCTGGGAACAAAATATATGATCTCTGTGTGATGGGACTAACACACTTCAAGTCCTATATATGCTTCTGGGAAGAAAATGTAGGTCTGTGTGATGGGACTAACACACTTCAAGTCCTATAGGTGCTTCTGGGAACAAAATATAGGTCTGTGTGATGGGACTAACACACTTCAAGTCCTATAGGTGCTTCTGGGAACAAAATATATGATCTCTGTGTGATGGGACTAACACACTTCAAGTCCTATAGGTGCTTCTGGGAAGAAAATGTAGGTCTGTGTGATGGGACTAACACACTTCAAGTCCTATAGGTGCTTCTGGGAACAAAATATAGGTCTGTGTGATGGGACTAACACACTTCAAGTCCTATAGGTGCTTCTGGGAACAAAATATATGATCTCTGTGTGATGGGACTAACACACTTCAAGTCCTATAGGTGCTTCTGGGAAGAAAATGTAGGTCTGTGTGATGGGACTAACACACTTCAAGTCCTATAGGTGCTTCTGGGAACAAAATATAGGTCTGTGTGATGGGACTAACACACTTCAAGTCCTATAGGTGCTTCTGGGAACAAAATATAGGAGCTCTGCCTGCCTGCCACGAACACACTACAAGTCCTATAGGTGCTTCTGGGAACAAAATATAGGAGCTCTGCCTGCCTGCCACGAACACACTACAAGTCCTATAGGTGCTTCTGGGAACAAAATACAGGAGCTCTGTTTGCTGCCAGTGCCTGCCTGCCACGAACACACTACAAGCCCCTCTTTCTAAATCAATCCTTCTAAATGAATCTATCTAACTCAATCTCTCTAAGTGAATCTATCTAACTAAATCCAGCAGAGTGACACAGAACGATCCTGCTCTATCTACGCCGGAACAGCATGTGACCGGCGCAGACGGCGTGGCGGCCTTTTATAAGAGGGGGCGTGTACTAAAGCCCCTGAGCTGTAATTGGCTACAGGCGTCCTGCCTGTAGCCAATTATGGCTCTTCGAGTTTCCGGCGCTGTGATTGGCCAAGCATGCGGGGTCACAGTGCATGCTTGGCCAATCATCAGCCAGCAATGCACTGCGCCGGCTGCGCCGGCCGCAATGCATTGCGGGGCCGCTCGCATCACACGAACGTGATGCGAGCGGCCAAAATAGTTCTGGGCTCGCCGAGCGAGCGAACACCCGGTGCTCGATGCGAACATGGGTTCGCATCGAGCACCGGGCCCATCCCTATTAGTGACGGCCCAATCAACTGTATCTGAGTCATTCCCCACTCAGCAGCTGCACATACACAAAGGGGCGGGACACTTGTAACATCATTGACCTAGTACGAACATATGACTAATATGAGGAACCCTCTGCTAAAAATGAATACATTTACAACCCATGATACATTAGTGTGATGGTCAGTGGGAAGAATGTTCCTTACACTTGTGGTCATTGGGAAGAATGATCCTTACACCTGTGGTCATTGGGAACAATCACCCCCCTTACAGAGAGCTAAAAAGTTCAATGGTGTCAGTGGGAAGAATGCTCCTTACCCTTGTGGCTACTGGGAAGAATTACCACCTTACAGATATCTAAAAAGATCTAAGGTGTCAGTGGGAAGAATGTTCCTTACACTTGTGGTCATTGGGAAGAATGAACCATACACATGTGGTCATTGGGAAAAATGATCCATACACATGTGGTCATTGGGAAGAATGATCCATACACATGTGGTCATTGGGAAGAATGATCCATACACATGTGGTCATTGGGAAGAATGATCCATACACATTTGGTCATTGGGAAGAATGATTCTTACACTTGTGGTCATTAGGAAGAATTACCCCCCTTACAGAGAGCTAAAAAGTTCAATGGTGTCAGTGGGAAGCATGTTCCTTACACTTGTGGTGAGTGGGAAGAATGATCCTTACATGTGTGGTCATTGGGAAGAATTACCCAGAGAGCTAAAAAGATCAATGGTGTCAGTGGAAACTTATCCGAGAGGCAGAAATTGCTCATTGCTCAAGGAACCTCTAGCAACCTCTGGAGGAACCCTAGGGTTCCATGGAACCCTGGTTGACCCTGCTGTATAGTAATGTCCCATGTGTGTTTTAGGGTTCCAACCTCGGCGCAGTATTTTGTTCGTGAGCTGGGACGGAGGAGATTTTGGAAGTATCGGGGCCACAGAATGGCTGGAGGTAAGAGACCTCATAGTATATAATGATTCATTGTATCCCTCTAATAATACATTGTAAACATTATGGCGTTGTGTGTATATTGCAGGGGTACCTCAGCATGCTGCACCTCAAAGTCGCCACCTACATGAGCCTGGACACCCCGCTTCTAGGTAACACCATCCACTGTTCACACTTTGGTGGATTGAACCTTTAAGATATAGAAAGCTATTCGCTGTAAATGGAATGGAGTGTACCCTGTCACATGACTACTTTCATTTTTTCAGGTGATGAAAAGTTTGTAGCGAAGTCCAGCCCCCTGTTCAGGACCCTAATAGAGAACATCATCAAACAGGTAAGTGAGGAGAGGACACATATGAGGATGGAGAAGAGTGTATACTTCTCTTCTGCACAGGGGGCAGCCATGGCGGCTCAGCGGAGAGGCGTAGTTATGACCGTTTCCTCTCGTGCACAGGGGGCCAGCCATGGCGGCTCAGCGGAGAGGCTTGGCTGTGACCATTACTTCTCCCGATTGGCTGCAGTGACATCTGAGAAATTAGGGTTTATATGACGTCTATTAAAACAGTTCACCACCCTCCCAATGTCTGCAATTATTGGTGGAGATTAGATACACACACCACCATAATTAGTCACTGTGATCCCTTTAAGCTGCAATAAGTGACATTGAAATAATTATTGGTGGAGATCCTTCGAGCAGACCTCCTGTTCTCCATGTCATCCTCTCCCTTCCTCCTTATGTCTCCATACCACTCAAAGTGGACCTTTCATTAACTACAAATCTGCATGAATCCATTCCTGATAGGTCACAATATACAGAGACACCACCATTCTTCAAAAAAGCCCCACCTTTTGTCTGTCCGTCTCTTCCAGGTAGACAACCCACGTCAGAGCAAGCAAAGCATCTATGAAAATGCAAGATCATATGGGGACTGGAAATCAGAGGTGTAAGTCACTGCCAAGTATCTGGACCAGGAGTACCACTAATTTTACCAGTCTCTGTACACAAAATAACAAGAATAATAGCAGTCTTTGACCCTTTTATTTGTACTTTTTACCCTCAGATTTGCCCCACTTGCGATGGACACGGGCAGCTTTGCCTTCACCGCCTTTGCCGGAGTTCCCGCACTGGAGTTTTCATTTGTGGAGGTAATCTTATCATGACCCCCTGCTGTATTAGTTATGGTAGCTGAAAAGCTAGAAAAATAAAAAAGGTTTTTAGTTTTATGTACACTTTACTCTAAAATCGGAACTTTAATCTGCTTTACATTTTGCAACTTTAATGAACGGGATCCGATTTTGATCCGACATTGAGATGAGTGCAACTTGTCCTTTGACCAATCAAAACAATTCCTTTGATTCTGGTATGGATGAAACCTCATGCCAAATTTATAAAATAGAAAACGGTGTGGGGCACCCCCCCAAATCCATACCAGGCCCTTTGGGTCTGGTATGGATTTGGGTGGATGGATCTTGAGTGGGAACCCCATTACCAGGCCCTTTGGGTCTGGTATGGATTTGGGTGGATGGATCTTGAGTGGGAACCCCATGGATCTTGAGTGGGAACCCCATGCCAAAATTTAAAACAAAAACAGCATGGGCTCCCCCCAAAATCCATACCAGACCCTTATCCAAGAATGCAGCCTGGCAGGTCAGGAAAGGTGGGGACAAGTGCGTGCGCCCCCCCCGTCCTGAACCATACCAGGCTACTTGCCCTCACCATGGAGGGGGTGGGTTGATGGGGAAAAGGGCCTATTTTGACAAATCAAAACAATTCCTTTGATTCTGGTATGGATGAAACCTCATGCCAAATAAAAAAAAAAATGGTGTGGGGTCCCCCCCCCCGAATCCATACCAGGCCCTTTGGGCCTGGTATGGACCTTGAGGGGGAACCCCATGACAAAATGTAATAAAAAAAAAACGGTGTGGGCCCCCCCCCCCCGAATCCATACCAGGCCCTTTGGGTCTGGTATGAATCTTGAGTGGGAACCCCATGCCAAATTTTAAAACAAAAACAGCATGGACTCCCCCCCAAAATCCATACCAGACCCTTATCCATGAATGCAGCCTGGCAGGTCAGGAAAGGTGGGGACCCCCCCCATCCTGAACCATACCAGGCCACTTTCCCTCAACATGGAGGGGGTGGGTTGATGGGAACAAGGGTCTCTTCCCCACAACCCTGGGCTGTGGTTGTGGGGGTCTGCCGGCAGGGGGCTTATCGGAATCTGGAAGCCCCCTTTAGGAAAGAGGGCCCCCAGATCCCAGCCCCTCCATGTGACAGTTCTTACAGGTATATAGCTATGGGCCGTGGCCATGCGTTGACGTAACTCGGTGACCCTCCTTAGCTATATAAGAATTGTCAGACAAGGCAACTGACAGAACGATGGGAGCATTTGGCGGGGAGAAGCTTTTTTTTTTTTTATCGGGTCCGGTATGGATTTGGGTTATTATCGTAACAATCAGTTAAAATGTTGACCCGACTTGGATGTGACTTCCATTCAATTCTATGGGCTGAAATCAGACAGAAGTCAGACTGAAGTAGTGCAGGAACCTTTACCAAAGTTGGACCGACACAAGTCAGACCAATTAAGACAGCTCTCATAGGGAGCCACTGATTTTGACAAGTCGATGCGACTGGTGCTCTCGAAGTTGGATCGTTTGTCGCACCAGTATACACCGGTCCTCAGCCATGATGCAAACTGTGGGTTGGTTCTTGGGAGGTTATGCAAATATCAAAATCCCGAATGGTGTTTGTCAGTCTGGAGGAGTGGGTGTTCCTAGGCAGACCACCCTCCTCATGCGATGCTGAGCCTCCATGATTGAAAGAACTGAAATCCAATGAATGAAAACGGAGGTCCAGGGACAGTCAGGGTGGAGAGGAAAGGGCTAGATGATGTCCTCCACCCACTCTGCTGTATTTCCTGAATACTGCAGCAACCTCCTCCATCCTCTCCCACAAGGTAAATAGTTTTTATCCTGGCTAAAATGACTTGTATGTATATATATATATATATATATATATAATTTGTAGACAAAGTTTTGCTTCACAATACTCACGTTTTGCTTTTCTTTCAGCGATCAAACCCGTACAAGTATCTGGACACCAAGATGGACACGTATGACAATCTGAACAGTGTTATGGGTGGTCGGTTACCAGCGGTGGCTCTGACACTGGCACAGGTCGCGGGACTGTCTCTGATGAAGCTGTCCCATGATCGGATCCTTCCTCTGGAATACACGGCCTATAACACGCTGCTCCTAGAACATCTGCTCAGCCTGAGAAAGTACACCAACAAGCTAGAGGTGAGGCTTCTGACATCAGATCTACACTCACTGGCAACTTTATTAGGTACACCTTGCTAGAACCGGGTTGGACCCCCTTTTGCCTTAATTCTTCATGGCATAGATACAACAAGGAGTTGGAAACATTTCTCAGAGATTATGCTCCATAGTGACATGATCACATCACATAGTTGCTGAAGATTTGTCGGCTGCACATCCATGATGCCAATCTCCCATTCCACCACATGCCAAAGGTGCTCTATTGGATTGAGATCTGGTGAGTGTGGAGGCCATTGGAAAGAATCCAGTGGTGAGATGATTGGAGCTTTGTGACATGGTGCATTATCCTACTGGAAAGAGCCATCTTAGTCCTAAAGGGATGGACACGGCCAACAACAATACTCAGCTAGGCCGAGACGTTTAAACTACACTCAATTGGTACTAAGGGGTCCAAAGTGTGCCAAGAAAATATCCCCCCACACCATTACACCACCACCACCAGCCTGAACCGTGCTTTCATGCTTTCATGTTGTTTACTCCAAATTCTGACCCAACCATCTGAATGTCGCAGCTGAAATTGAGACTCATCACACCAGGCAACGTTTTTCCAATTTTATATTGTCCAATTTTGGTGATCCTGTGCCAATTGTAGCCTCAGTTTCCAGTTTTTAGCTGACAGGAGTGGCACCTGATGTGGTCTTCTGCTGCTGTAGCCCGTCTGCTTCAAGGTTAAATGCGTCGTGCGTTCAGAGATGGTATTCTGCATACTTTGGTTGTAACGAGTGGTTGAGTTACTGTTGCCTTTGTATCATCTGGAACCAGTCTGCCCATTCTCCTCTGCCCTGAACAAGGCATTTTCCTCCACACAACTGCCCCTCACTGGATATTTGTTCTTTTTCGGACCATTCTCTGTAAACCCGAGAGATGGTTGTGTGTGAAAATCCCAGAAATACTCAGACCAGCCTGTCTGGCACCTACAACCATGCCACGTTCAAAGTCCCTTAAACCCCCTTTCTTCCCCATTCTGATGCTCGGTTTTAACTTCAGCAAGTCATATTCACTGCATCTAGATGTCTACATGCATTGAGTCGCTGCCATGTGATTTGCTGTTTAGGAATTTGTGTTACCAATTGAACAAGGTGTACCTAATAAAGCGTCCGGTGAATGTTTGTTTCAAGTAATGGGTGTTATGGGGAAGAATGGCACACAAAATGTTTTGGTCAGGTTGTGCTCCTACAGGACGGCCATGTGACCACGACCACACATTATTGACATTGGACAAAGGGTTACCATAAAGCTTTGTGTGTATTTCAGCCTCGGGGTCTGACCCTTTCCTGGTTGTACTCCGCTCGCGGGGACTATGTGCGCGCAACGGACAGACTGAAGAATGCAATTTCAAATTCAGACCTCCACAACGAGAGGATGATCCAGTTCTTCAACGTGCGGATCATGAGGGTGAGTAATATCTCTCAGTATAGGACTGCTCTCTTTGTCAAGTAAAGCTGGCAGGATGGTGGGCACTGATAGGCTGCACTGGTGGGCACTGATATGCTGCACTGATGGGCACTAATAGGCACAGTTAAGGCGGCACTGATGGGCACAGATAAGGTGGCACTGATGGGGACAGATAAGTCGGTACTAATGGGCACAGATAAGGCGGCACTGATGGCCACTGATAAGATGGCACAGATGGGTGGCACTGATGGGCACTGGTAGGTGACACTGATGGGCACTGATAGGTGGCACTGATGTACAGCACTGTTCTTGAGGCACTGATTGTGGGCACTGACGGGTGGCACTGTGGGCACTGACAGGTGGCGCTGATGGGCACCAATAGGCAGCACTGTTGCCTATTGTTAGGTGGCACTTATAGGGGGCACAAGTGGGCACCAAGGAGTTGGCGGCAGCTCGCAGTGATCGGGACTGATGTCCCTCTCACTGCCGCAGGTGATCGCCTTTTTTTTTTCTCCTCACGCTGAAAAAATAGCCGATTACTGGCTGTGTTGACATCACATGATCAGCTGTCATTGGCTGACAGCTGATCATGTGGTAAGGGGCCGGGATCGCAGAGCGTGCCGCGCGCGCCCTTCCGGGGGCGCGCAGGCAGCTCGTGCACAGGACGACGTCAATAGACGTCATCCCGACAATGCAGGTCCACGCTGTAACCATCATTCGGCTATAGCGCGGATCTCAAGTGGTTAAAGCAGAGGCCCTAGAGAATAAATTGGCGGGCTGTGCAATATTTTATGTCACACGGTATTTGCGCAGCGATTTTTCAAATGCAATTTTTGGGAAAAAAATTACACTTTTTAAAACAAAAAATTAACCACTTGCCTACAGGACACTTTCACCCCCTTCCTGCCCAGGCCAATTTTCAGCTTTCAGCGCTGTCATGCTTTGAATGACAATTGCACGTTCATGCTACACTGTACCCATATGAGATTTTTATAATTTTTTTCACACAAATAGAGCTTTCTTTTGGTGGTATTTGACCACCACAGGAGTTTTTTATTTTTTGCGCTACAAATTATTCACTAGCCAACCAGCGCACGATGATATACGTCGGCACAATGGCACGGCTGGGCTAATGGGCGTACAGGTTCGTCCTGTTTAAATTGCGGCATTGTGGGCACGCACGCCACGTACTCCGTGATCGTGCCCGCGGGTCCCGTGATTATGTGTGATTGAGCGGAAGAATAGGGAGATGTAAGCAAGGCATTTCCCCGTTCTGCCTAGTGACATGACAGAGATCTACTGCTCCCTGTCATCGGGAGCAGTGATTGATGTCATGTTGGTAGAAGCCCCTCCCCCCCACAGATAGAACACCTCCTTAGGACACATTTAACCCCTTGATCGCCCCCTAGTGTTTAACCCCTTCCCTGCCAGTGTCATTTACACAGTAATCAGTGCATTTTTATAGCACTGATCGCTGTATAAATGACAATGGTCCCAAAATAGTGTCAAAAGTGTCCAATATGTCCGCCATAATGTCATGAGAAAAAAAAAAAAACGCAGATAGCCGCCATTACTAATAAAAAAATAAAAATAAAAAATGCCATAAATCTATCCCCTATTTTGTAGATGCCGATAACAACCCAATCAATATATGCTTATTGCGATTTTTTTTATACCAAAAATATGTAGAAGAATACGTATCGGCCAAAACTGAGAAAGAAATTAGTTTGTTTATTTATTTTTTGGGGATATTTATTATAGCAAAAAGTAAAAAATATTGCATTTTTTTTCAAAATTGTTGCTCTTTTTTTGTTTATAGCGCAAAAAAATAAAAACCGCAGAGGTGATCAAATACCACCAAAAGAAAATTTTATTTGTGGGGAAAAAAAGGACATCAATTTTGTTTGGTTACAGCGTCACACGACTGCTCAATTGTCAGTTAAAGCGAATCACAAAAAGTGCTCTGGTCAGGAAGGGGGTAAATCCTTCCGGGGCTAAAACGGTTAAAAAAAGACCTAAAAATTTTGAGCAAAAGCCGCCACTGCTGGTGCTAGAATTACTTCCAATGATCTGACGTTTTGCGGTGAAACCTCACATATGTGGGATTATCGCTGTTTACGTTGCGTGCCGGCACAGGGGGGTGGGGGCACTTTGATTATTTTTTTTAAGTATCAATTTATTTGTTTTTTTAAAAACTGTTTTACATTTTTTTTTCTGATCACTTTTATTGCTGTCACAAGGAATGTAAACATCCTTGTGACAGCAATAGGCAGTGGCAGGTACTCTTTATGGAGGGATCGGGGGTCAAAAAGAATCCAAATGCCTCCTCTGCCCTTAAAAGCATTCAAAACACCAAGATCAACATTTTTTAACCACTTCCCATCCGGTCAATAGCAGATTGACGTCCGGGAAGTGGTTTTGTTATCCTGAATTGGCGTCATATGATGTCCTTCAGGATAACAGCCGCCGCGCGCCAGTGGGGGCGCGCATCGCTACACAGATCTCGGTAAAGAGCCGGAGGCCCTTTACCATGTGATCAGTCGTGTCCAATCAGGGCTGATCACGATGTAAACAGGAAGAGCCGTTGGTCGGCTTTTCCTCACTCGCATCCGATAGACGCAAGTAGAGGAGAGCCGATCAGTGGCTCTCCTGACAGGGGGGGTTTGCGCTGATTGTTTATCAGCGCAGCCCCCCCTCCGATGCCTACACTGGACCACCAGGGAAGCCCCCAGCATGTGGATGGCCAGGTACATCCCCCATGGCCATCCACATGTAAAAAAAAATGCCCAAAATATGCCAATCAGTGCCCACAAATGGGCACTGACTAGCACCTCTTATTTACATGACAAAACAGGGATGCCCAGCAATGCCACCCATCAGTGTCATCAGTGCCACCCATCAGTGTCCATCAGTGCCACCTATCCGTGCCCATCCGTGCCCACCTATCAGTGTCCATCAGTGCCCATCCATGCCACCTATCAGTGCCACCTATCCGTGCCCATCCGTGCCCACCTATCAGTGCCCATCAGTGCCCATCCATGCCACCTATCAGTGCCACCCATAAGTATGTAAAAGGAAAGTCTCCAAAGGTAGGAGGCAAAAGATAGTGGGGCTTATTAAATAGTTGCGTATGTCACTTATATCAATGAATATTCATTTAGACAAAAAGTATTTAGATGAAAAAAATCATTTGTACATTTATTTTGAAAAAAATATTATTCAGCCACATATGTAAATAAAACTTAAATTGTAGCATGACTAATAGACTAGACAATTGTATATTTGCTTGTCGGTCCAAGTGGGGACCGGATCAAGCAATCACATACTGGGGGGACATGACAAACATATAACATGTATAACATATATAGTCGTCCGGACGCCAGGGAAGACTCGCAATGTATTGGCCCAAAGCTGAATCATGCAGCTAATATCTCAATGGATTTTAAAGGGTAGGGAACACTCCCATAAAGCCTAATTAATCGGACTAAACATTGCAAGTACTCCTTGGGGGCTCGAGCCTATTGGTAGAGTATAAACAGAAAAATTGGGGTGGGGTAGGGCAAAATCCCTGCTGGGATTGTATCAGTTGGACTCAACAGGAGAACGGGACCTGGAGGTTCAAGAGTTAACAGTGTGTTCGTTTGTTTGTTCAATAAGCTTTATGTAGTTGTAGACCACTGTTACTTTGGCATGGTATATACAGTCATCGGTGTATAGACTTTCTTGCTTTTATCATAGACTCAAAGGGATACTTCTGTTTAGAGTGTCAAATGGTTCTCTTATCAGAGATTGTCCATTATACTGAGAGCTTGAAAAAAGGCAATAATATTTAGTATGCAAAGTCTCTTATAACCACTCAAAGTTGCCTAGCGCTGCTAGTTAGGTGTAGATGGACTTTGTAGTCCGTTCTGTAGGAGTTGGAACATGCCTCCCAAAGTATATGGGGTGCGGACTGCTGGTTCATGCCTGTGTCCACTGATTTAAGTTACCGGTATAGCTCCGTGTTTGTTTCCATGTTACTCCATCTCGGAGTCTGACTCGTGCACGCCAACAAGGAGGTGTGTCCTGGCGTCCGTAGGACAGTGACGTCAACGCGTTTCACCCATAAGTATGCATCAGTGCCACCCATATGTACCCATCAGTGCAGCCTATGAGTGCCCATCAGTACCGCCTATGAGTGCCCATCAATGCCACCTATGAGTGCCCATCAGCGCCGCATACCAGTGCCACCTATCAGTGCCCATCAGTGCTGCCTATCAGTTCCCATCATCAGTGCCACCTCATCAGTGCCGCCTTATCAGTGCCCGTCATTGAAGAAGAAAACTTACTTATTTTACAAAATGTACATAAAAATTAACAGAAACAAAGAAAAACTTGTTTTTCTTTGCAAAATTTTCATTCTTTTTTTATTTGTTGCGCAAAAAATAAAAATCGTAGAGGTGATCAAATACCACCAAAAGAAAGCTCTATTTGTGGGAACAAAATGATAAAAAATTAGTTTGGGTACAGTGTAGCATGACTGCGCAATTGTCAAAGCTGAAAATTGGCCTGGGCAGGGAGGTGTCTAAGTGCCCGGTATTGAAGTGGTTTATGCTTTTATTTATTTTTTTAAATGGCACAGATGACATCTTGGTAAAGCAGAAGTAATGTCAGTTCATCCCTTCCGGGTTAGACCAGATCAAAGCCGATCCCAAGCTTGGGTCAGTTGCCCAGCCAGCCAGCCAAAGTGGTGGCTGATTGCTCGGGTCTCCCGGTGGAATGGGGGAGCCTGAGCGAGCCGCAGAAGGCGGCGGGAAGGTCGGACATCTGTTCCTGCTGCTTGTAACGGCAATCAAGCGGCTATTTGCCACTCTAATTGCTTTTACAAGTGGCTCTAAAAAAACAATACCGGGATCATGCCTGTAGCTGCAGGCATCATCCCGGTACAACCACAACCACTGGAAGTCAAGCAATGTACTGATACGTTGATTGGCAGCAAGTGGATATAAAGACTCAATACTGTAAGGTCTAACGCGTTTCAGCTACACAACCTTCCTCATAGCATACAAAAGTGTTTTAAAATCTGTATGTATAGTGTAACATATACTATATTACCAAAAGTATTGGTACGCCTGCCTTTATACGCACATGAACTGTAATGGCATCCCAGTCCTACTCTGTAGGGTTCAATATTGAGTTGGCCCACCCTTTGCTGCTATAACAGCTTCAACTTTTCAAGGCTGTCCACAAGGTTTAGGAGTGTGTCTATGGGAATGTTTGACCATTCTTCCAGAAGCGCAATTGTGAGGTCAGGCACTGATGTTGGACGAGAAGGTCTGGCTCACAGTCTCCGCTCTAATTCATCCCAAAGGTGTTCTGTCGGGTTGAGGTCAGGACTCTGTGCAGGCCAGTCAAGTTCCTCCACCCCAAACTGGCTCATCCATGTCTTTATGGACCTTGCTTTGTGCACTGGGCCACATCATTTGGTGGAGGGGGGATTATGTTGGGGGGTTGTTTTTCAGGGGTTGGGCTTGGCCCCTTAGTTCCAGTGAAGGGAACTCTTAGGCTACTTTCACACTGGAGCGGTGGGGGCGCTGGCTATATTTAGCGCCGCTTTACCGGCGTTTTAGCGGCGCATTGCGGCCGCTCGCGGGGTGGTTTTACCCCCCGCGAGCGGCCGAAAAAGGGTCAATACCGCCCGCAAACCGCCGCTGCAGCGGCGTTTTGCGGGCGGGTTCGGTGCGCTGCCCCATTGTTTCCAATGGGAACGGGTGCTATAGGAGCGGTAAAAATACCGCTCCTATAGCGAGCCAAAGATGCGGCTTGCAGGACATTTTCCAGCGTCCTGCAAGCGCACCGCTTCAGTGTGAAAGCCTCGGGCTTTCACACTGAAGACACAGCAACAGCTGTTTCGGGTCGGTTTGCAGGCGCTATTATTAGCGCAATAGCGCCTGCAAACCGCCCCAGTGTGAAAGGGGCCTTAAGGTGTCAGCATACCAAGACATTTTAAACAATTTCATGCTCCCAACTTTGTGGGAACAGTTTGGGGATGGCCCCTTCCTGTTCCAACATTTGCACTGCATAAACTGTTGGTGCTATATAAATACTGTATAATAAAAATAATAATATATACTGTATATAAAGGGTTGCGTAAATTGATGTACAAGTACCTGAAATAAATAAATAAAAATAGTTGATCAGCTAATAAGAATAATGCAAATGGCACACCGACTAAATGGTCTGATCAAAGCAAGGGAAAATAGCCCAATAATGTCCATACGGTGTTAACACACTTATTGGAGCTCCTCAGAGACTGAAGAAATCTCAGTTAATATATAAATGAACACCAGAGGGCACTAATTTGAGTGTAGTAATATATTATGGCGCCCTCTGGTGTTCATTTATATAGTTTGATCAGCTAGTTCATTTTATAGAGGCATGTTCCTATATACAATGTATAATTGTCTTATTAAATAATTTTTAAAAAACATTTAACCACTTCCCATCCAGGCCAATTCTGACATTTCTCTCCTACATGAAAAATCCATAATTTTTTTGCAAACAATGTAATAGGAATATGGCATGATCGGTCCTCTTTACAGTAAGATATGGGGGGGTCAATAAGGGGCCTCCTAACGATCATAGAGACTCCGGCGACCATCTGGTCCTCCGGAAATCTCTATGATCACCATCCGGGGCCGGCGGATCCGATCTCTGACTCACCGATGAGTCGGTAGAAGCACCAGAGGGCAGCAGGAGCGGGGGGCATCCCCTCTCGCCGCTCCGTAAGAACGATCAAGCGATGGAACAGCCGCTATGATCGTTCTTATGGTGCACAGAATCGCCGGCACTAAAAGAGGAAATCTGAATGATGTCTGTAGTTGCAGGCATCATTCAGATATACCCCCGCTAAGTCAAGGACGTCCCTGGACGTACCTTGGGCGGGAAGTGGTGTTGTAGCTTTTTTAAAAGTCCCACGGGCACTTGGAATGTATAGCCTCATAGTATCTTCTCACTCTGGTGTTTTTCTCTTGAAGGTGGAGTTCTACTTCCTGTCGCAGTATGTGTCCGCCATCAATTACCCGTACCGCCATATCCTCATCGGGCGAGGTGAGCACACCCTGGAAGCCTTGATTGAACAGCTCAGCCGGGACCAAATTGACAGCAGCGAGCTGCGCAAGCAGCTCGCCCTCTTCACCTGGACCCTGGTGGGAGCAGCCAACGCCTTGAGTGGGGAGGTTTGGGAGGTCCAAAGGAATTTCTAGATCAGGGGAGCTTGTCAAGCCAACATGCACCTGGACCCTTTCTAAATCCCACCTACCAACCAGTCACAGGGCTCCTCGCGTCTTCATAATTTATCAGTGACAGTGATCACTATAAAGGTTTTATTTTTTTGTATCTGCTGGCTGCTCATTATATTGCTGCTGCTGCTGCTTTGCCATCCACAAGTGCCAGGATGAAGTCATGTTTATCTGCTGGCTGCTCATTATATTGCTGCTGCTGCTGCTTTGCCATCCACAAGTGCCAGGATGAAGTCATGTTTATCAGCGACAGGGCTCGCTATAAATTACTGTTACGACTTCATTGCGAGGTGCCAACCGGTGCCCACCTCTTGCTTGAGCGGCTTTTGCTATGCATTCTGGGAAGGGCTGTTTAAAAGGGGCCTATTTTATAAAGATCCACCAAAAAATAATTGTTTCACAGTTTTTCACATTGTTTTCTATCATGCACAACACTTTTGTCTAGTTCAGGGATATGCAATTAGCGGACCTCCAGCTGTTGCAGAACTACAAATCCCATGAGGCATAGCAAGACTCTGACAGAGGCATGATGGGACTTGTAGTTTTGCAACAGCTGGAGGTCCGCTAATAGCATATCCCTGGTCTAGTTTATAATCGTTTAAAAGGAAAGTTACAGAACAAAGTGAGAAATTCAATTTCTGGTGTTCCCCCTGGTTGGTGTACAGCCGTGGCCAAAAGTTTTGAGAATGATGCAAATATTAATTTTCACAAAGTCTGCTGCTTCAGTGCTTCAATATCTTTTTGTCAGATGTTACTATGGTATATTGAAGTATAATTACAAGCATTTCATAAGTGTCAAAGGCTTTTATTGACAATTACATGAAGTTTATGCAAAGAGTCAATATTTGCAGTGTTGACCCTTCTTTTTCAAGACCTCTGAAATTCTCCCTGGCATGCTGTCAATCTACTTCTGGGCAACATCCTGACTGATGGCAGCCCATTCTTGCATAATCAATGCTTGGAGTTTGTAAGAATTTGTGGGGTTTTTTTTTTTGTTCACCCGCCTCTTGAAGATTGCCCACAAGTTCTCAATGGGATTAAGGTCTGGGGAGTTTCCTGGCCATGGACTCAAAATTTCCATGTTTTGTTCCCAAAGCCACTTAGGCAAGGTGCTCCATCATTCTGCAAAAGGCATTGTTCCTCACCAAACTGTTCTTGGATGGTTGGGAGAAGTTGCTCTCGGAGGATGTTCTTGTACCATTCTTGGCTGTGTTCTTAGGCAAAATTGTGAGTGAGCCCACTCCCTTGGCTGAGAAGCAACCCCACACATGAATGGCCTTAGGATGCTTTACTGTTAACATGACACAGGACTGATGTTAGCGTTCACCTTTTCTTCTCCCGACAAAGTTTTTCCCCCCAAGAAATCAGAAAGGGGATTCATCAAAGAAAATTACTTTACCCCAGTCCTCAGCAGTCCAATCCCTGTAACTTCTGCAGAATATCAGTCTGTCCCTGATGTTTTTCCTGAAGAGAAGTGGCTACTTTACTGCCCTTCTTGACACCAGGCCATCCTCCAAAAGTTTTCTCACTGTGCGTGCAGATGCACTCACCTGCCTGCCATTCTTGAGCAAGCCCTGCACTGGTGGTGCCCTGATCCCGCAGCTGAATCAACTGTAGGAGACAGTCTTGGTGCTTGCTGGACTTTCTTGGGTGATCTTAAGCCTTCTTCACATCAATTGAACCTCTCTCCTTGAAGTTCTTAATGATCCGATAAATGGTTGATTTAGGCACAATCTTAGCAGCAGCAATATCCTTGCCTGTGAATACCAATTTTGTACAAAGCAATGATGACTGCACATGTTTCCTTGCAGTTAACTATGGTTAACAGAGGAAGAACAATGATTTCAAGCACCACCCTCCTTTTAAAGCTTCCAGTCTGTTATTCTAACTCAATCAGCATTAGAGTGATTTCTAGCCTTGTTCTCGTCAACACTGACACCTGTGTTAACAAGAGAATCACTGACGTGATGTCAGCTGGTCCTTTTGTGGCAGATCTAAAATGCAGTGGATATGTTTTTTTCGGGGATTAAGTTCATTTTCATGGCAAAGAGGGACTTTATTAAATTCATTACATTCTGGGATATATGCAAATTGCCATCATAAAAACTGAGACAGCAGACTTTGTGAAAATTTAGATTTGTGTCATTCTCAAAACTTTTGGCCACGGCTGTAAACTCTCTACAAAAAGAAAAAAAAGAAAAGTCTTTATACTTTTTTTGAGTCCAATTTGCAAAATTGGCGATTATTAGGTTCACCTATCTGGTAACCATAAAGGGTAATACATGGCGAGCAGGGCCACTGATAAGGCAGTACAACTGGTCCTATTTTACTGGGCCCAGGCTTCAACAGCTAAACAGGGGGGGCCCAGTGGCTTTATTGTTCATTTCTACCTAAATTAATAAATTGATTATCAGGGCTTAAATTAGATTTTCCTGGGCCCCATCACATCAACGGAGGGGCCCAGGAGGAGCTTTTTTTTTTTTCCATTTTCGGGGCGTAGGTAGATAATGTCAGTGCCACTGTTCTGCTGCACCTTGGTGGGTGGGGGGCGTCAGGAAGGCTGTACAGGACCCCATTATTTCTAACAGCAACCCTGATGGTGAGCAGCAATACTTAGGTATGCTGTGGCTAAAAATTCAGCCCAGCCTTTCCTAAAGAACCCTATGCTGTGCCTAAACACCTGCTGCCATGACCAGCCTGAACCGTTACCATGAAATAAGACGGGATCCATGGATTCCAAAGCATGTAGGCCAATTCTTGGTCCTACCATCTACATATTGTAGATTTCAGGAGTTGCTAGACCAAACAATAATTTCACAGTCTTTTGTCCAGTATTATTAGCAATCCTGCATCTATTGTAGATTCAAAATAAATAGGCTTTGAGTGATCATGACCGATGGGTGTTCTTCACTTGACCGCCTTGCCATCATCTCCTTCCAGGACAACATAATCATTATCATGGACAGATCTCCATATCAATTATTGTTACAGCTTTATTGCCTGCTGCTGACCTAGCCCCATACATTGCATGTTTTTTTTCTAGGACTTCTGGGAAATGGCTACTCAGAAACGCAAATCCGCCTTCCTGAATATATTCATATTGTAAGGCCAGGCCACAAAATCAACAACCTTTTAAATAGTATTTGTGATGAGTTTTGCTCCCTGAAGCTCTAGCAGTGTCTAATTGTTCTCAATGGGAAATGTTATAGAAGGGGTGTGCATGTCTGTTGCTTACTACAGTTGTCTTTATACCAACGTGTCTACAGCTACCACACAGCAACAAGCTGAATGTTAAAGTGACCAGGGGTGTAGAAAAAGTCCAAAAACAGTACCCTGTGTTAAAAAAAAATTCTCCATACTTACCTGTCTGTTGGCCCGTTTGCAGAAATGTAGCACAGCTCCCGGGATGGATCCTCCCACACCTCTGTTTGTGTAGAATAACATGTCCCCTTCTGGCTAATGTGGTTCCTCCCAAAGACTCCTATGTCACTATTATGTCCTGCAATGACTAGGGGTCAGCAGGAGGAACCACAACAGTCAATGGGGAAATCGCTATTGGACCAGCCCGAGGAGTTGAAAAGCTCAACACCGGGTGTTCTACTACATAGTGAAGTTCCTTCAAACTAGTCGATGGACAGGTAAGTTTAAAGCTGTTTTCTTTACAGGGTAATACCTTTGGATTTTTTCTAACCCCTTGAGTTTATGTGAATGATACAGTATCCGAAATAGGCAAAACATTTTGCTGCTGGATCAATTTTGGAAAATGAATATATACAACATCCACCCTGAAGAAGGAGTGTTCAGACCACCGAAACTTGTTGTTTTTGTTACTATATATCACTGAACACCATCTATTACTTAAAAGCTTCCACAAATGTAAAATAAAATTAAGTAACAAATACTATGAAAATGTTGGTGATTTTATCTCCTGAATTAAAATGATCATGTTTATTAAAAAGGCCGAGCTATGCTTTAAAGGACCAATCATCATAAGATTTCAATGAGTATGGGTTAAAAGATGTTCCCTTTACGGTTTATCACTGACAGTGATCAGTAGAACTGTACCTTGCTGTTGTCCTTCAGACACAAGTCGTATCTGTACAATCTAACAATGTATCCGGATGGCATTCTTGTAACTGAAAGCAACATTTTTCATTAAAATATAAGAACTTCCTCCTCCAATGTGTCCTTTTTGACCTCCCTTCATAAATATGTGTATTGTGTATGTGATCCCAACATAGGGATCAACTCACCATTCTCAGCAGGGCAGAGTATTTTAGGAGAGGAGAGTTATAGAGGAAGGGGCATAGTCCTCCAGCAGTGCAGAGTATTTCGGGAGAGTTATAGAGGAAGGGGCAGAGTCCTCCAGCAGTGCAGAGTATTTCGGGAGAGTTATAGAGGAAGGGGCAGAGTCCTCCAGCAGTGAAGAGTATTTCAGGAGAGGAAAATTATAGAGGAAGGAGCAGAGTCCTCCAGCAGTGCAGAGTATTTCGGGAGAGTTATAGAGGAAGGGGCAGAGTCCTCCAGCAGTGAAGAGTATTTCAGGAGAGGAGAATTATAGAGGAAAGAGCAGAGTCCTCCAGCAGTGAAGAGTATTTCAGGAGAGGAGAATTATAGAGGAAGGAGCAGAGTCCTCCAGCAGTGCAGAGTATTTCGGGAAAGTTATAGAGGAAGGGGCAGAGTCCTCCAGCAGTGAAGAGTATTTTAGGAGAGGAGAATTATAGAGGAAGGAGCAGAGAATTCAGGAGAGGAGAGTTAGATAGAGAAACAGAGTCCTCCTACATAGTAGTATATCAGGTTGAGATAAAAAAAAAAACATGTCAATGGAGTTTAACTAAAGTAAATATAAATGGGGTTAAAGATCCAAACCTTGTATCCTCAGATGCCTAAACCTGTCTGTCTATATGTGCCATTTTTCCTACCATTAAATCTTCTGTAGATATATATCCTCAGATGCCTAAACCTGCAGTTGATATTGAAGATAAAATCTCATATAAGTGATGGTCAAAATTTCCTCTAACAGGGACTTTGTTCCTTATTAATCTCCAAAGGTAATCGTAAACTTCTCGGATCTACATTTAAACAACATTTTTTATTAATATTCAAATCTTATTGACAAAAAATGGAAACTAGATGTAAAATTAAGTTTAAAGGAATTATATTACAATGGCAAACCAAGCTGCCGAGGTGAGTTGTATTAGTTGGACTGTCAGTTGGTAGTATGTGTCAGCTATAAAAGTGGCATGTCAGTTAGCACGGTGACATGCTTTCCAAAGCAACATGAGTCAACTAATGGGGTTTCAGAAAGGCCAAGTATTGGTGTTGTGTTGGTCATGAATCCTAAGTCCAGGGGATCAATCAGACCTCTGCTCCATTGCCGACACTTCAGTTGGGATTTAGGAGCTGTCGGCTGGTACTTCCCGATAGTCCCAGGCAAAGGGAGCCCAGCCCTGCTGCTGAGTCTAGCAGCCGTCTGTAGGCAATCTCCAGCTCCCATCCCTGAACGGCTAGAAACTCCAAATCTTCCTGTGCCAAGAGCACATCCGAAATGTTCAGCATCTGGTCTCTGTAATCCATGATTTCCTCCAAACACTACTCCAGAGCACCCCCAAAGTCAGGGTCTTGTGACAGTCTCCTGTACAACAGCCCCAAGCCGCCATAGCCAAAGCCTTCCATTGGGCTGTCTTCCGCTATCCAAGGGCACACTTGGGCTACATGCCACCAGATGGCTCTGTAGCTCTCATCCAGCTGCATCTCTGCCTGGACCAGCCTGCTAAACTCAGCTGTCCATCCTCGTGTGGTTGTTCCCCCAACAACAGCACTCGCACTTTTTACTTCAACCAGTATCTTTCCTGAAAGGAGGGGAGAATTTTTTCCTGGAGGCGCTGCTCTCGGTCCAGCTCTTTCTTCCAGAGTTGCTGGCAGACAAAGTCATTCCATCCCAGCATGACCTGCATTGGCACTGGTCCTCTGTGCTGCACCTGCATCTCTCACAGCCTCATTATGAATTCCTCTTCCACGGCAGCTGGTATCTATACCTCTCCTCTTTTGCTCCAGTGGGGATTTTAATGTCCCAGACTGCAGGAAGCCTCCCACTGCTGCCACCAAATGTGACAGACCACCCGGCACCCTGCCTGGGTGCTTCCAAGATACAGCTTCCTCTACTCTGGATCCAGGAACCAGGTATTATAGCTAAGCATTGCACCCAAAAACTAGATAACACTACCTCAGGTGCAAACTGGAACTGACTTTATTGTAAACTCACACAGAATATATAACACACAAGATAAGGTAAAAGCTTGATCACGTTATCCTACACAATGCAAACTGTAAACAGCAATCTAATCATCAGTACATCTAAGGAACAGCCTACATAAACACATAAACATAAACTGTAATCTAATTAAACAGCACGCTAATTAAGGTTGAATATATATTTTGTTAACAATATATACATATACAAATCCAATAAATTCTGTCTATTTAACATAGTTTACATAACATAAACAGTAAAGCATATGATAGGAGGGTGGGGGGAAAACTTAGGAGGGTAGGAAAGGGTAAAGGGTGTTGGTATCACGGGTAGGAACAGGTTATAGGTTGCACCCGCGAAGGTGCATATACAACTTAGTGCTGCGCTAGTCTACCCGGTTGTCTATGGACAAGGTTCGTCGAGTAGCAAGCCTGGTTGTCCCCGTGTGGTGTCATCTATCAGTGGACACCGCTCAGGGCCTGTACATTGCAACATTTCATACCTTTCTGGTAAGTATTATTTATGGTGGTGAGAAAAAGTTGTTAGAAACCAGAGGGGAACACGAGGGGAGCAGGGGGGGGGGGTAGCTCATTTCACATTCCTTCTTAACGAACAGGTTTTAGAATATCTCGTAGTCATAGCCCTTTACTAGTGTTAATTCCAGTTCTATACAGTGTTTAGTAGCCCAGCTGAAGTGGAGTGGTGGCGCCATATTGACAATAAAGTGTTGAATTGATCATATCTATTATCTATTTTTGCTTGCATTTCTTCCATTAGCATGGTATCAGTAAGGATATTCACCCATCCTGATGGGGGGGGGGGGTGGTGTCCTTCTTCCAGTATAGAGATATATTATGTCTCGCTGCCGAGAGAATAAACCTTAATAGGCATTGCTTTTGCGATTTGATGGACCCTTAACGCAGTCCCACCAACAGCACGCTAATTAACAACTAGTCACCTAGACAAGCCTGGGTGACTCAGATCAGTGCCCACCCAGACAGTACGGCACCAGTCCCACAGATACACAAAGTACATTACACATGCTGTCTGTCAGGTGTTTGGCTTTCACTGGTGTAATCTGTCCACTAAAAAAGTTATCATAAGACAAAACTCATACAATGTTCCAGCAGTCTGAGAAAGTGGAATTAATTTATCTTCATAGATTTCTTGAGGGATATTGTTTATGTAGCGCCGACACTTTTCTAAAGTGTGTGCAAATTTAGTTTTTCCAGAACTGTAACGGAATTCTGGGGGTTAATTGTTTAGGTCATTTACTTTGGCACCAGCTTGACTGGGCTGTACTGGAGTTCTGCCTGGTCATAGGTGCAGTGAAGCACCTGTGACAGGCTAAGAACACAGCTTGGTTGGACGTGTTAAGTACCAATCTTTCCCGGAGCCAATCAGTATTTAAGATGCTGAAGTCACGTGTTCAGGGTTCGGCTTCTTCTTTGATTCTTGGTTCCGGTCTGGGCCAGCCCCGCGAGGGGTCCCGGACCCAGGAGTGTCTGCTGCCCCCATAAGCCTGGTCACCCTGACCAGCCCCAAAGGCCCTCATGGTCTGGGGTGGGGATCCGTCGATTCCTGAGCCTCAGAACTGGCTAGTTCGAGGTCCAGTAACTGGAGGATTCTGAGGTGTCCCGGTGTTCTTTAAGGATTGGAGAGGCACAGCAACTCGTACAAGAGACCAGGGGAGGACTCTTCGGAGGAGGGCCAAGAAGCTGGCTGCTCAGTAAGAGCCTGGGAGCTGAAGTTGTATGGACACTAGTGAATCTGCATTTCTTACGGTATCGCCGAAGCGGCTGGAAGATCCAGGTACCGTAGGAAAAGTTCCCAATTCATCTTCAGTTACAATGTAGTCTGTGGCAGAGACTTTGCAAATCTTTGAATCACTTGTTGGCTGCTAAATCTACAGTTAGAGGTTTATCCAGCAGTGAAGCGCCCAGTTGCAAGTGGCTAATCTCTGGGTTTCCTAAAGAGACATTCATTTGATGTCGGCAGTTCTGAAGTGCCTGAGCTTTATCACCCGTACCCTCTATTCCCAACTGAGAGACTGTGTTATATTTGAACGTTACCCTTTGCAAATAAAAATCCTATAAAAGGACTTTTGCGTGTCAGCTTCTGAAGTTACTGGGTACAAACCCTGGGAACCCCTAGACAAAGAACGACGAGCTACAAGGAGGAGGTAATTAGTAAGCCCAGAAAATACATAGGGTTATGTCGCTACATTTATAAATATTTCTGTTTCAAGTGTAGAACCTTATCCAACCCTGTCTGCTGGAGGGCCACCATATTTCCTCTGACCATTCACCTGTCTATACTTGTAATATTACACCTTTCCATCCACTTCAGAAAGGAAGTTTTATTGTCCTCAGAGAATTAATCCAAGCCTTGCTCTCAGCGTTCATCACATTGTTGTCCATCATTAGAGGATGATCTGTTCTCGCCATGGGATCAGAGATTGAACTGAGCTAATTTTCATGCTCTGACAGGGAGAAGCAGACCAAATCCCCAGTCTCCTTTATGGGCCATAATCAGTGGGTAGAAGGCAAGCCCCTAGTACTCTCCAAAAGCCCCTGTCCCAGTTGAGTTTGTCACAAGGATAATTGATGCTTAAAGTGGATCTGTCGGGACAGAAAGACGGGAGAAGCCATTGAAGACTTGATTTCCATTGTGCAGGTTCCAGAACCGTTATCCTCATCCTTGTTTCAATGACCTGGGAAAATCCAGTGCCTGTCAGGTGTGCCAACAAGTGATATACACATTGCTCTTCCAGGTAAGGACTCAGCAGGTAGGAAAGAAAAGGAAAAAGATGGAAGACCTGGAACCTGCACTCTAAAAAAAAAAAAAAACAAGCCAGAAACACATAAGCCCAATAAATGACCCCCTTTTTTTGGTAAATTATAAAATATGAGGTTATGCTGAGTAAATAGATTCCCAACATGAGTTCTTAATCTTCATTAGTCTTATTCTTAATTCTTAGAGTTGCCTGCGCCCATGAAATGGCCTCAACATTTAGTACCCTAAACATTCATTGGATGACCCTTTAAAAGCCCTTTCAGGTCCTCAGTTTAGCGATAACCATAAATAATGGGCCAAGAATTATTGCACTCACTCCAGCATAACGCAATCAATGCTTCCATGCATAGGTGTCCCCGATGTTTTACGTTGCATAGTTACATACAGTAGTTTGGTTGAAAAAAGTGACAATAGGCAAAAGCTCTTTGTATGGGGTAAACTATTAGATGAAGTGGGCTTTCTAAATCATTTTGTGCTAATCTCTCCCTCTTTCCTCAATCCCAATTGTAATATCCAATATATAATACTGGTCCTGTTCTAATCACTAATAAATTTCAAATTGTAATGGTTAACCCCAAGTGTTACAACAAAAGCATTCATTTCATTCATTTCATCATTAGTTCCAGTCCAGAGGATAAGGATATCGTTTATATACCTGTACCACATAAGGCTATTTTACAGGTATACTGACATGGTCCTGTCCCCAAATAGGTATCTCTCCCATTCACCAAGATATAAATTGGCATAGGCAGAAGCACATTTGGTGCCCGTTGCCGTGCCCCGAGCTTGACAATAACTCTCATTATTGAATATAAATTTATCTTAAGAATGTTGGACAGATATACTGACAAGGTCCTATTTCCAAATAGGTATTTCTCCCATTCGCCAAGATATAAATTGTCATAGGCAGGAGCACATCGGATACCCATTGCTGTGCCCTGGGCTTCACAATAACTACCATTAGTGAACATAAATTTATGTTAAGAATTTAGGTGTACTGATTAAATACATAATTTTCTTTGAGAGAATAGAACTACATTATTGATATTATTTTTACATTCTGTATTTTTTTTCCATAAAGATTTTTTTTATTAGAGATATTGAAAGACATTACAGATGTATCAATACAAAAGAATAGGGCTCCAACTAGAGTACAAACAAAAGGTTACACATCATCAACATATTCAACAAGGTACTCCATGCATAAGGTATAATCAACACTCTCGACATGACAAGGCATAAAGAGCACGTTAAGACATTCTTAAATTGTGAAGTTTGTGTAAGGTATTGCATGTGCATGTTGACCTGTCAAAGTCACACGAAAGTTGGGGCCTCTAGCATGATTCCTGACCTGTTCTCTGTATATATGCATTTCCTAAGAAGAGTGGACAGGGGGGCCCAACTATTAATTCAGCCGATCACTCCAAACTCTCTACCCGTCGGGGATCATTTAGAAGGAGACTGAAGTAGTGGGGAGGCCTCCCTTGCACCTCGGGTCCTTGAAGCCTCTGGAGATGGAGACAGAGACTTGGTGGACAACGAGTGGCACGGGTGCCAGGGGTGTGGAGCACCATGCAATCTTTAGTCCGAGATCCGAGCCGAGGTCAAGTCCAGTTTGGCAATGAGGTATAATAGTGTTAATCAGAAGAATGGTCGAGATCCAAGCCAGGGTCGGTTCCAATCTGGCAGCTGAGTACAAAAGGGACAAAGAAGTAGAATGCTCAAAGTACAAATCCGAGGTCAATGGCAAGCAGCAATCAAGAGTAGTCAAATAGGTTTCCAGGTCACAACAAGTTCAGACAGATCACACACTAGCATAGGATCAAGGGGGGACTGAAGATAATCCAGCAATTTGGCAGCGTCTGGGCTGGGCTTATATTTGGAAGTATGAGGTCACTTCCTGTGCGCCTCCTGGGCATTTTCCTGCCTTTTTCCATCAGGTCTTCTGAGCAGGTGCGGGTTGGCGGACTGAGGTGTGCATGGCGCATGCTCAGTTGGCATGGACTTCCTCTTGTGGCAACTCGCCATTGGTGCAATGGTTATTAAGTCCTGGACTCCTACAGAGCCGCCCCAAAGGGGCGGCCTCCAGACGCCCGTCCAGGATGAAGCTCGCTGAAAGAACTGCCGGAGAAGATCTGGAGCATGGCTATGCATCTTGGGTTCCCAGGAATTCTCTTCAGGGCCATAACCCCTCCACTGTACCAGAAATTGGCATCCGCTGCCTTTTCTACGACAGACCAGGATGGCCTCGACCTCATACTCCTCAATCCCGTTAATCATAGGAGGGAGGCGGAGGATGGGCCCCACGTTCCCCAAAGGGGTTCAGGGCCACAGGATTTAGGAGGGAAGCATGGAAGATAGGGTTGATCCGGTAAGTTGAGGGCAGTTTAAGTTTGTAGACAACAGGGTTGAATCGGGACAGGACAGGGAAGGGCCCAATTTCTTGGAGGGACAAGCCAACTTCAAATGCCTGGTAGACAGCCAAACCTCCAGGGCTCAAGTCCTGCGGGAACGCATGGGAACGGAGTTCCTGTACTTTTTCCACAACAGGAACTCAGTTCCCGTTAGCAGCCGTGTCCTGCAAGACTTTGAAGTATGAGAGCTGTGTGGCAGGTGCTACACCAGCAGCTGCAGACACAGCTCGCAATAGTAAGTGATGCACACCTGACCATTCAGGCATTGCCAGTAGGGGGCCCCATGACAGCTTCCTCTTCGATCTACCTGTCAATCACAGATAGCTGATGGGTAGATCAGGTCCCTGCTGCTAAGAGATTGTGTTTAGTCAGACCTCTCGTGATGCGCTCCTCCCCACCGGCCCCTCCTGATTTTCTGTCTCCTCATCTCCCCGCCCCCCCCAGTCTCCTGCATACTTGCTCTGTGTGTCCCGCTGAATCTCCCCTCCTCTATCTTCAGTGCCATTTGATGAGAGAACCCAGAGGAGGAGCACAGCTATTCTGCTCACAGGACATGCAGGGAGAGAGGTGAGCTGAGGGAGGAACATCAGTTTGGGGTGGTAGGCTGAGCACAATACCTGGCAAAGTTTAATGCCAGGAGGGAAGTTTATGTGGAAATATGTGAAGGGTTGGAATAGCAGCGAGTGTGTGTTGGAGCCCTGCAGAGTTTGCAGCCCCCCAAGCTAACATACATCTCCTAAGCAGGAATTCATCACTATCTCCACAAGCATGCTGTCCAGATAATGTGCAGTTTATTTATGACCTTTGCGTTAAACCTGTGTTATCCAAACTCTGTTTAATGAAAAGTGCGAACTCACCACATAAACACTCTATATGCAAAATAAAATTCCGCCAATAAAGATCGGAACATGATGTTCACATTCGCATGGAAGCACAATTGAATGAATGCTGATTATTCAGAGAATTACCGTATTTATGTTTATTGAGGATTGTTTTTTTTTTTTGTTATGTACTAACAGTTAAGCTTCATACACGCAAAATGAAAATTGGATGAAAAATACCACTTTTGAAGTGTTCGTGAATATAAGCGTATCATTTATTTTTTTTGGTGGGGGAGTGGATCCTGGGTGGGAGTTCCCACACTTTTTTCCCCAGGACTTGACCCCTGCAAACCTCGTCTCACGATTGAAGATCCAGGTCCCCCCCCCCCGCCTTCAATCATAGATGTTTCTTGCAGTCCAGCTGTGCCTTGGCCATGGTATCCTTTAGGAGCTCTAAAATGTTGTGTAGAAACTTCACTCTGTTCCAGACAGCCGGAACGGAAGCGGGTATGACAGGGGAAAAAGAAGGGTGGTACCCCAGGTTGGCATAGAACGGCGATTGCTTAGTGGTAGAATGTATTGCGTTGTTGTATGAAAATTCTGCACAAGGAAGTAGGGACGCCCAATTGTCTTGGACAAAGGTGGAGAAACAACGAAGTTTGGTTCGTACGTTCCGTTTGTCCATTGGTCTGAGGGTGGTAGGCCGGAGAGTAGTGGTTCTTGATGTCTAGAGCAAGACAGAGTTCCTTCCAGAATTTAGAGGTGGATTGGACCCAACCAATATTACAATACAATATTGCCCCATTGAGGCGTATGATCTCCTTTGATAAAAGCCTGAGCTGTTTCTGGGGCGGAAGGAGTGCCAATCATAGGAATAAAATGAGCCATTTTTGTAAGGCGGTCTACAACACATATGGATGTAAACCCATCAGAGGATGGTAGGTCCACTATGTAATCCATGCTGATCTGTTCCCAGGGTCTGGAGGGAACAGGCAGGGGGCATAGGAGACTCCATGATTTATTCTTTTTTGTTTTGCTGTGATTGCATACCGGGCAGGAATTGATGTAAGCGTGGCAGTCTGCCTTGAGGGTAGGCCACCAAAAGGTTTGCAAAAGCAGGTCGGTAGTTTTTGTCACCCCAAAATGCCCTGCTAACTTGTTGTCATGGCAGAGTTTGAGCACAGGAACTCTCAGTTGAAGGGGGCACAAACACGGTCATGGAAGAAAAGTCCCTCCTTTTCTTGCAGAGGATGTTCTCCTGAGGGCAGTTGGTCTAGAGAGGAGGCCAGTTTAATCCTGGACAAGAGGTCATCCGTAAGTAGGAAAAAATTATAGGCAGGGAGTATTGCGTCTGTCATTGGCGTGTTATTTGATGTTGGATAGAGCATCGGGTTTACAATTCTAGGATCCCGGACGGTACGTGATATGCATCTGGAATCGGATGAAGAAGAGAGCCCATCTGGCTTGTCTAGGTCTGAGACGTTTAGCTATCTGGAGGTATTCCTATGATCAGTGTAGATAAGTATAAAGGTGCAAGGCTCCTTCTAATAGATATCGCCATTCTTCCAGGGCCAGTTTAATAGCAAGGAGTTCCCGGTCCCCTACATCATAGTTCCTTTCGGCTGGGGACAATTTCCTGGAAAAGAAGGCAACAAGATGCAACATGGTTGTGGTTTTGTGGCGCTGAGAAAGGACTGCCCCAACCGCAATCTCTGAAGCATCGACCTCCAACACGCAAGGCAGGGCTGGGTCGTGATGAAGGACTGGGGCAGAGGTGAATTGTTTGAGTTAGTCAAAAGCCGTTGGTGCGGAGGGGGACCACAGAAAATGTCTGTTTTGCTTGGTGACTTGTGTGATAGGTGAAATTATTGATGAGAAGCTTTTGATGAATCTCCTATAAAAATTGGCAAATCCCACGAACCTCTGGACGCTCTTATGGTCTGAGAGTACTGACAATTCAAGAACTGCAGTTACCTTTTGGGGGTCCATAGATATGTCAGAAGTTGAAATAATGAAGCCAAGGAATTGTATGTCATCTTTCTCAAACTCACATTTTTCAAGCTTGGCGTAGAGTTTATGGGCTCGGAGGTGAAAAAGGACCTTTTGCATGCGAATGTGATGTGCCTTGAGGGAAGGTGAAAAAACAAGGATGTCATCCAAGTACACTATCATGAAGAGGTCAAGGAAATCCCAAAAGATGTCATTCACCAAGTGTTGGAAAGTTGCTGGGGCGTTACACAGCCCAAAATGGCATGACCAAATAAACCTAGTACGAAACGCTGTTTTCCATTTGTCGCCCTCTGTAATCCGTATTTAATTTTAGGCCCTCCGTAGGTCCAATTTTGAGAAGACCTTGGGGGTGCGGAACCTCTGAACGAGCTCAGGGACTAGAGACAATGGGTATCTATTCTCGATTGTGATACTGTTCAATTCTCTGTAGTCAATACATGGTCTTAAAGAATGGTCCTCGTTTTCCACAAAAAAATAAAAAAAATAAAGAGTCCAGCGCCAGCAGGAGAGGTAGAGGGACGGATGAACCCTTTCCTAAGATTGTCATCAATGTATTTTCGGAGGACTTATAATTCAGGCTCAGAGAGTGGGAAGATCCTCCCAAATCATATTGCAGAACCAGGAAGAAGCTCAATAGGGCAATCATATGGCCGGTGAGGCAGTAGGGATTCAACTCCCTTCTTGTTGAAGACGTCCAGGAAGTCTCTGTAAACCTGGGGAAGAAGAGTGTTGCCATCTGTGGAAAGGTGTTGAACCGCAAAACAGGCTCATTGTGGGAAGTGGTGTAAGCAATAGGGCGAGCCGACAGACACAACTTCAGTGGACCAATCAATCTGTGGCTGGTGCTGTCGAAAGCCATGGTGACCCCAAAATAACCGGAAAAATGGGGGAAGAAATGACATCCAGCCGAAGATATTCCCGATTGTCTGCTTAAGTGGTGGTGAATATGAGGGTGGTCTCATGGGTTATTGGACCCGAGGTTGGTGTGGAGCCATCTGCCAGATGAACGGTAAATGGCTGGGGTTTCTTGCATAGTGGGATTCCATACTTTTTGGAGAAGTAGATGTCAATAAAGCAGCTGCAAGCCCCAGTCAATAATGGCTGCTACTTGAATTATCCTTCCCGATATATGCAAAGAGAGGCAGAGAGTGAGATGAGAGGATTGAACAATGTATGGCGGAACAGATGGGGGTTTCGATCCACTCACTCGGCCTAATGGGACATCACTGAACAAAGTGACCCGCTTCACCACAATACAGGCATAGATTGTTCAGGCGACGGCGTTGTTGCTCTTCGGGTGTGAGGGGGTGCACAAACTAAGAGAACATGAGAGCCTGGGAAGTAAAAGCCTACTTCTGTTCCTTGTTGTCACAGGGTCATGGGATGTAGGCCCCTGCCACATAAGCAGACAGCCAGGGTCCCGGTCCTGCTAGCGTGCTCCCTATAGCATGCGATGCCTTTCCTAGTTTTTCGGTGGTAAGGCTCCTGGAGTCACAGAGCAGGGCAAAAGTACCCTCAGCTATAGTTGCCATGTATCAGTAGATTCAGAGTAAGGGTCTGCTTACATACCAGGGCACAAGGGAACTCAAATAGACAAGAGCGACGGGCAGGATCTATAAAGAAGTGGTGGCAAATGCGTGGGAAATCAAGGGATCAGCTTACCACACCAATCTCTGTGTAAGCATTGTTCAGTCCTGCGACGTGGGAAGATGGCGAGATTCGTGGGCTCTCATCTGTCTCCATGTCTCCGCGCAATCTTGGCGGGGTGGCAGCTGAAGGTCTCCGACACCTTTGTCTGCTTCTTTGCGACTTTGGGGTGTCAGCAGGCTGGGTAGGGATCTGGTTGTAGAAATGCACCATACCAGTAAGGAACAATGATTGCCGGGATGTTGAGGGTGTCACAAAACTGTTGGAGATCTGCTGGTGTTCTCAGTGATGCTGTGGGATTTCCATTCGTAGCTTGGAGGCAAAAGGGGAACTTCCAGTGGTGAGGGTTGCATCATTGCCACAGAACTTAAAAGAGAGGGCGCAGGTCCCTCCTGTGCTGGAGGGTGATGGAGGAAAGATCTTGGAATATCTGGATGCACACCCTTCATGTTCCATATTAGCATGATTGCGGGCTAATCGCAGTATTTGCTCCTTCTGGATAAAGTTCACTAGGCAACATTCCGCATCTCTTGGGTCAGTGTCTCTGCCTCTAGGTCTAAGCTCCCTGTGACACCTCTCCATCTCAACTGGGGCATCGTTCAGAATGCCCAGGAATGTATTAAAGATTGCCCAGACTGCAGCTTGCAACTGGGGGCCCTCTACCGACTCTGGTATCCCTCTGATACATAGGTTGCGTCTGCGGCCTCTGTTATCTAGATCCTCCATGTGCCTATGCATATCTATGAGGTGCTGGGCTTGTACAGTGGAGGCACGTTATACTTACTGGATGACCACTCCGTGTGTCATGGTGACCACTTCCACGTGCTCTAGCCTACATGCAACTGCTCGGATGTCACTTTTTAAAGTCCGAGATCGCTGCAAACAGGGAGCTTTTGATATCCATGGCCACCTGCTGGAGGTCAGCCAGACACAGGGGAGGAATATGAAGTGCCTGTACCTGTAGGAGAGGTGTCCGGAGGGTCTGTGGCAGCAGCGTGACTTACACTACAGCCCGCAGCTTGAGATGTGGCCTGTGAGTCAGCGTGCAGAACATCGTCGGTATGTTTTTGCTCAGCTGAGACCGGGTGGCAGACTGGCTTCTCCCAGCCATCTTATCTGCTTATTGCCAAGATTTTCCCGCTGATTAGAGGTTAGTCTCGAGTTCTGGATGGCAGAGCTCTCCTATGCTGCCATCATGCTCTGGTGTTAGGCCACACCCCTACATTCTGTATTTTAATATTGTTCTTGTACTAATTTTGCCATTTTATTATTAAATCCATTTTTGAGCTTATACGCAAGAACTAAAAAGGACTTTCTTGGGACTCTTTTCATCAATATAAGTTATAGAATATAGAAAGGATATCTTATATTTAACACTGGGTAACCTTATCTGACACAGGCAGCCTCACTAGGACTATAGAGCATTAGAAATTGGTTGGTGCAGTACTGCACCACTGATTATCAGTTTTCCCAGCTTCTCTCCGATACCTATCCAGGTTTTTATTACTCACTCTATCCCAGCTGGCTAGATTCACCATCTTTGTTTGTCCTGTTGCTTGGCTTTTAGATAACAAACTTTTGGTGTTATCACTAGAACAAGAGGGGACATTTTCGAGTGAGAACATCTGTTTTAGTGACAACTGGTCTATTGGTGGTCATTGTGTAGAAATTTCCTTTCAATTCTTGTTGTGGCTTCAAGACAGGAAGCGAAGCAGAATCTCCTCAATGGGACACAAATAGTAAAAAAGCTATCCAAAGCTACAAAATAGTTTAACCACTTAGTGACCACAATACGTATATAATATATTCATTGTGGTTTGTAAGTGGTTTACCAGGATTATGGCTGAAGATATCAACCATAACCCTGGTATTTTTTATTTTTTTGCAGCCGATGGATGCCTCTTTCATGAAAGGTTTTTCTGCCGGTGTGTCTCAGGCTTATCGTTACATCCGGTTTTGCCCGAGAAATGATCCGACAGTGCAGGTGGGTCCTCCCAAAGGTGATCAAGGAGTAAAATACTCCAGTCCAGGCTGAAAGTAAATCATTTTTTTTTTTTTTTTTTTACCTTTTTAACGCCTGGCCTAAAACAAAATGATGGCCAGGCGGTGGCTCTCCTGTTCTGACTGGACATCATACGGTAGACTTCAGAACAAGCCGCTCATGCACGCCCCTGGGGCATGCAGCATTGCGAACGGTATTGCTGTGTGTCACTCTGACACACCTCATCTCCGATCACTGTAAAAAGCCTTTGATGACTGTCCAATCCCAGTGTAACTAGGAAGTACCGTTATCGGCATTCCTCTATTCCTGACAGAGCATGAGAAGAGGAGTGCAGATAAGTGGCTCTCCTGACAGGGGGTCTGCAGCCCCATCAGCCATGGGCAACAAAGTCCACCAGTAATGCCATTTAGTGCTACATACTAGTGCGTCCTGATCAGTGCCCATCAGTGAAGGAGAAAACTTACTTATAAAATTTTGTATACAACAGTAAGGGAAAAAAAAATAAATAAAAACTTTCATACTGTTATTATTTGTTTAGCAAAAAATAAAAAGCCCAATGGTTATTAACCACCTCAATACTGGGCACTTTCACCACATTCCTGCCCAAGCCATTTTTCATCTTTTAGCGCTGTCGCAATTTGAATGACAATTGTGCGGTCATGCAACGCTGTACCCAAATATAGAGCTTTCTTTTGGTGGTATTTGATCACCTCTACAGTTTTTATTTCTTGCACTATAAACAAAAGAAGAGGGACATGTTTGACAAAACACAATATTTTTTTACTATAATAAATCCAATTTTTTTTTTAAATTCAGTTTAGGCCGATATGTATTCTTCTGCATTTTTTTTTTTTTTTAAACCAAAAATATCACAATAAGTGTATATTGATTGGTTTGCACAAAAGTTATATAGTGTCTACAAAATAGGGGATAGATTTATAGCATTTTTATTATTTAATTATTTTTTTACTATTAATGCAGTGATCTGTGATTTTTATTGTGACTGCAATATTGCGGCGGACATATCAGACACTTGATACATTTTTGGGACCATTCACATTTATACAGCGATCCGTGCTATAAAAATGCATTGATTATTGTATAAATGTGACTGGCAGGGAAGGGGGTTAATCCTAGGGGGGTGATCAAGGGGTTGAATTTGTGCCCTAAGGAGTGATTCTAACTGTGGGGGGGGGGAGGTGACCGATCGGTGTCGCCATGTACAAGAAACACACCATCGGTCTGCTGCCAGGACGTGGATGTGTACACACACACGGTCCTGCTCAGTTACTGGGCAATCGCGGGTACCCGGCAGACATCACAGCCACTGGGCACGTGAATCGGGACCCCAGTGACGTGGCGGGTGCGCCCGCTCCCTAGTGGCTTGAGAAGCGATCACGTCATATGACCGAAAGCTGCCTCGTCCCGCCGTCATATGACATTGGGTGGGCAGCTAGTGGTTAAAGACCACCCAAATAAAGATCTGTCTTAAAAAAAAAAATAAATAAAAAAAAAGAAGGATAAATTAGTTTTCGTTTTTTGGACATTTCAAATTTTTGAAAAATTAAAAAACAAAACAAAAAAAAACTAATTAAATTATAGGTATTGGAATTTCCTTTCAAATTTCACTGTGAATGTAACTAATACAAATTTAGCTGAAGTTACAAACTATCCGAAATAACAAAGGTCGCCTATAAAACAAATAAATATTTAATAGGTTCCATTATTAGTTATTATTGGAGCTAAACAAAATTGTACATGCAATACTTACCCCATTATAAATGTAATAATACTACAATAGGAATTAATGCTAATAATTATTTTCAATGAATAATATAAGGCATTTAGTAAAAATAGCTTTAGAAAAGCCCATTCTCTCAGTCATGAATAGAGGAGGAAAAAACAAATTTATATATATATATATATATATATATATATATATATACACGCGTTTGTTCATTTGAAATATGAGATGTATTCATTAGCCCTCTTAGAGCCGGTTCACACAGGAGCAGCGCGACTCTGTAAGGCGACCTGCACACGACTTCAGCGGCAGCTTGCAAAAATACTTCTGTATAGAGTCGCCCTGAAGTCGTCCCCAAGTAGTACAGGAACCTTTTTCTAAGTTGGAGCAACTTGAGTTGTTCCTATGATGCCCCGTACACACCGTTGGATATTCCAATGGAAAAAGTCTGATCGGATTATGTTGTCGAAAAATCCGATCGTGTTTGGGCTCTAGTGGGCTTATTCCATCGGAATTTCCGACTAAAAAAGTTTGAGAGCAGGATCTCAAATTTTCCGACAACAAAATCCGATCGTGTAGAGAATTCCGACGGACAAAGTGCCACGCATGCTCAGATCAAATTACGAGACCATAGCTATTGGCTACTAGCCTCTACGTAGTTCTGTCGTACACGAACGTCACCACGTTTGGAATGATCGGATTTTCCGACAACTTTGTCCGACTGTGTGTGTGTGTATGCAACACCAGTGTCTGACAAAATCCATCGGGGAAAAAAAATCAGACGGATTTTGTGGTCGGAATTTCCGACCGTGTGTAAGGGGGCTTAAAACGGTTCCATAGTACAGAAGGGAACATAACTTTTCAGGCAGCTAAGTCGCGTGACATGTTGCCCTTGTGTGAACCCGGTCTAAGTCTCATTCTTATCTCGTTTGGTTGACAGAAAATCAATATTTATAATCCAAGAGAAACTAAGATAAAACTCTAAAAAAAAATCTTTTTGCAAGAAACCTTGTTTAAAAACATGCCTAGAAATTTATTATTTTTAAACCCCAATAGACAGTACACCCCCTACATAAAACAGTAAACAGTTATTTGTGAAAGTCCTTACCATTGAAGAGAAAATCTGATTAAATTGAATTAATGGCTTTTCAGCAAAATCGACAGGCTACTACAGAGATCAAAAGAACATGGATGGCATAGTTGGTAAAGGTAGGAGATCAGCAACAAGGATATGGAAAAAAGTTTTTTCCCCCAGAGTTCTGCTTTAATTGTAGAGACTAGAGGTGTGGTTCTTACTTCCTTGGCATTGGTGAATGTATTCTGTTGCTGAATGGAGGGAAGGAGAGAAGAGTTTGAGAAAAAAAAAGGAGCAGAGTATTTCAGGAGGGTTCTAGAGGAAGAAGGAGAAGAGGAGTTTAGGATAAAAATTCACTCAAAAAAAAAAAAAAAAAAAAAAAAAAAAGAAGAAGAAGGGGACAAAACCTGAAGCACAAGGATGAGAAGTGATCCAGAGCCGGCCTCTATCTCCCTCGTTGTTCTCAGCTCCTCACACCACTTCCTGGCCACACTGATGATGAAATCTGGGTGGAGCTTGAAGATTTCATCACAGTGCAACCAGGAAGTGGTATGAGAGGAACTGAGAACACTGAGGGAGATAGAGGCCGGCTCTGGATCACTTCTCATCCTTGTGCTCAGGTTGCGTCACCTTTTTAATGAGTGATACTTGTAACAATCTCATCATGCCATGCTGTCTCTTAGAAAAGAGCACCGGAGGATGGACATGACAACACTTCGAAAACAAACACACACCTTATAAACTGAGTGTCATGGATGCTCCCTTACATTTCTAAAATAAAGTTTTCGTACAAATGAAAACACATGGATCACATTAAAAAATAGGTTTAAATTTTTATTGAAAGATTATAAAATCATAAACCATTAAATCAGAACTGGGGATATTTGGCTCATCCAAGCCAAATATGCACCAACTCCAAAAAAAAATAAAAAAAGCAATAGCCACACTTGGGAATTCTGGTCTGACAAATAACTTTATTGATACAACACGATCTGCACAAAACTCCTCCCTCTGATGTATTTGCCACCAATAGAACTTAATTGTAGAGACTAGTGGTGTGGTTGTTACTTCCTTATGGTTGGTGAATGTTTTCTGTTGCTGAACACACATACACACACACACGAACACACATACATACACATATATATATATATATATATATATATATATATATAGGATTATGGGGTGTTTTATTATCTCAGGAAAATATAAAAATATTGTAAACAAATATTTCACATTTGCTAAGTGCAGACAGCAGGTGGTGAGAGAGAGACCTGGAACAATCATGCAGATGCAGGAATCCAACTTCATTCAAAACCACCAATCTGAATACTTGTTCTGGGTCAGTTAGCTGGAGAGTATGGAAGCCATTGGATCAGAATGGCAGCCAGGGAACTAGTATTTTTTTTTATAAGCAGTTAGCAATGGTGGCCACCATACTTTCTCCATACAGATTCCTATAATACAATTGTATAGGATGCAGACAGGTTAGTGTGCGATTATATATTAGCAGTATGGGTCTCCTTTTTATGTCCTGTACATCCTGGGGAAGGGGAGAGCTCTATGCTGCTCTGTACAGAAACAGATCGGGTTATACCGCTCCTCTTCCTCTGTCCCCCAACCTGCTCTATTGTCACCCCCTCCCCCAATCTCCATGAGTCCTCCCAGTACAGACGGAGCTCATCACCCACCACCATCTACCAGACCTCACTGTCCTGGAAACTTCTTTGGAAAATTAAAAGTAGAACCAAAAAGAAAAAAAGGCAATTATTTTTCATTTTGGCTAGAGTAAGGGAGGGCTATAAACCCTGTTGGTAATGAAATGCTATCCATTTTCGATTGGGGAGACTTCCCTTCCTCTCCAATAAACAAAACAGGAAATCCCTCTAAAGTGAGGAAATCCCTGGTTGTCACCAGAACTAGTGTCCCCATTGGAGGATTTCCCCTCCATTCCAGTTCTGGTAGCAACTTGGAATTTTCTTTCACTTCGGGTGAGAACATTCACCAGGACAAATAGAGAGGGTGACTTCCTCTAAATGGGATGGAGACAATAAAAACCCGACAGGGGCTCTAATCCCTCTCCACTATTCAAAACTATAAAAAGATGTCATAGGTTTGGTCCAATAAAAAAGGTGAAAACACCCAATTTAATTGTCACCACATCCCAGAAGGAAAGAATAAACGGAAATAAAGAAGAAGGACTAGGGATTTTAACGGTGCAAATGATAAGAGGAAATTGTAACGAAAAAATTATGTAAATTGAATTTATTAAAAATTATAAAACAAAGTTAACACAAACAGATGTTCGCAGTGATTCACAAATATGGTGGTCTAAACAAGCAGGTTGACTTGAGAAAATATTGTTGCACATTAACCCAGATGAGTTAATGTGCAACAATATTTTCTCAAGTCAACCTGCTTGTTTAGACCACCATATTTGTGAATCACTGCGAAAATCTGTTTATGTGTTAACTTTGTTTTATAATTTTTAATAAATTCAATTTACATAATTTTTTCGTTACAATTTCCTCTTATCATTTGACCCGTTAAAATCCCTAGTCCTTCTTTATAAAAAGATGTGCCTTTAGTTAAACAGATACTAATGAATACTCGGTATCAGTATAGCCCCACCCCTTGCTATAATTAGACAGTTATTCCAGCCAATCACAGTGATTCGAGAGGGAGTGATGGAGAAGTCTCAGAAACATATTCATCATAGAAAACCCTGCGGGACTATTAACGTAATAGATGCTCTATCCCTTTAAAAAACGAAAAAGTTAAACTGAGCACGTATTAAATAAATAAAAAAAATTGCAATCAACATAGTAAAAATTTTAAAAAGTTGCATTATAAATGAGGTTCACTTTTATTGGTTGAACTAGATGGACTTGTGTCTTTTTTAACCAGACTATGCAACTACATGAGTGCATATCCCTTTAAGTATGAAGCCATATGAAGGGAAGTTAAACAGTTGTTTTGGCTTCACCAATTATCCCAAGTAATGTGATGTGCCAAAAATCACTCCACTCCAGTGCTAACCTCATTGTATTACACCCGCCGAGTGCTCAGGCCTCCTTCCCCTTCTTATTCCCCCACATATCTTTATACAACCTCTCCATACACATATCGCAGCATGGAGGGGCTCAGTGAAGGTGGTGGTGAAGGTGCGGAGGTGTCGGATCGGGTCACGCAGATCATAAAAGGAGATCCGTCCGACCTCATAATCCAGATATATCCTGACTCTGTTACTGGAGATATTGGTGGGCAAGGAGATCACTTGACTGTCATGCATCACTCCATACCGATCACCATTCCAGCCCAAACCCCAGGACTTGTTATTATATCCAATTACTGACTGCAATCCTCCACTCCTGTCTATACTGGGGTAACACATCCCGACTATCCACCAATCTGATCCCCCGAAATCCACTTCCCAGTAATGTCTCCCCGAGGGAAAACTTCGACTGCTCAACACCTGAGCACAATTCTGAAATCTCTCTGGTGTTTCTGGACGATTCTGGTTTCCATCTGACCTGGATACAGTTTTCCTGTCATCTGATATATGTAGTTTATTATGAGCCGTGTTTACATCCAGTAATATGTCTGCAGCTTCCTGTATATAGAAGTATACATTTATCTCTGTTATTATATCAGATAAACCTGTGTGTAATGTGTGTGATATCCCAGCCAGATCCAGACCCCCTCCATCATGGAGGAGCTTCTCATGTCTCTCTCTGTCCTCATTATCTCCATCCTCAGTATCACACAAGTCACCTGTGTCTGATTCCTGTAAGACAGTCAGTGGATCCGTCATGTTACACAGCTCCTCAATGTGACGTATCTTCCTGGACAGCTCCTCCTTCTTTATTTCCAGATCCCGGATGGAGATGGAGATTCGCTCTGCCGACCCAGAGATCTCCCTCAGGAATCTCTTCTCCAGGTCTTCCAGACGTCTCCGGAGATCTCTAAACTGGGCAGCGACTCTCTCGGTGTCACCAGCTGCTTTTTCTTCTACTTTCCTCCTGTGTTCCTGCAGACTCTGGACTCTTTCCTCCGTCTCCTCTCTCTTTGTCAGAAGTTCCTGCAGAACATTCCTCAGGGTCTCCTTTTTCTTCTCAGAAGCCTCATCCAGTGACTCCATCTCATGTCCTTTATGCTTTCTAGTCACACAAAATTTACAGATACAGGTATCATCCTCAGTGCAGTAATACTCCAGGATCTTCTTATGGACGGAGCATTTCCTGCTCTCCATGGACAAGGTGGGGTCACATAAGACGTGTTCTGGGGACTTTTTGTGGACTCTCAGATGTTTATCACACATAGAAACCTCACAGAGCCGACAGGATGTAACAGCAGGTACAGTAGAGTCCACACAGTGAGTACAGAAGACCCCAGACTCCTCCTGATCTGGCTGAGCAGACAGGAAATTCTCCACTATGTTACGTAGTGTTATGTTCCTCTGCAGTGCAGGCCGATCCGGAAACTTCTCTCTGCACTCAGGACAGGAATATCCTCCAGACTCCTCCTGTGTATCCAGCACACGATCAATACAGTTCCAGCAGAAGTTGTCTCCAAATTTCAGGTGCTGTATAAATGTTCAGATGGAACTTTGCAGCTCAGCTCTCAGATCAGACGCCATCGCTGAAAGCAGAAGAGAGAAATTAAAGTGAAAGTCTGACACTTATAAAGAACTCAGTTTAAGCGGAGTTCCACCCAAAAGTGCACATTTGTCTCCTCCCCCCCCCCCCCTCCGGTGCCACATTTGGCACCTTTCGTGGGGAGCAGATACCCCTCTTTGATTTTTGCCGGGGTGGGCGGACCTCCTCTTTAAAATTTTTAATATTTATCTAAACCAGGTGAGGCTGATCTTTGACTTATACTTTATTCATAGGATTAGTTATATAGTGGATAATTAAAAGTCTCATACAGAAAATGTAACATTCCAGGTAAAATAAATAAAATATACAACTCTAATGGGGTATGATCTCAGAAGCTTAATGCAGAGTGAGGCATGGAAGGGAAATTGCATTTGGCGGGGAGCAGCAATTTTAAATAACAAAGTGAAAATTAAGGGTGACATGGGGGAGTTGGCTGTGTTGGGTGTGTTTATAAAGTGAATCCACAGCAGCCAGGAACTGAATTTAAGGGCCTGGTAACCCACTTTAATTAAAATGGGCAGAAAGCAAAACCACAGTCCAACATACATTTTCCAACACTGGGGATCTTCTCTAGCTTCAGCAGAAAAGTAGCACTATAAAATGCCAAGCCACCTGACTCATAAGCTCACTCAGCTTCAACCAGTGGCAACACCAGTAACACTGAAGATATGACACTTTGCTACAATGTAAAGTAGTGAGTGTACAGCTTGTATAACAGTGTACATTTGCTTTCCCCTCAAAATAACTCAACACACAGCCATTAATGTCTGTAAGGGTTTACAACCACTGTAAAGAAAAAGAAAGGAGAAAAAAAAAAAAAAAAAAAAAAAAAAAGGGGATCCTTTTTTTAAGTTGCATTTTTGTGTAAATATGAGATCTGAGGTCTTTTTGATCCCAGATATCATAATTTAGAAGGTCCTGTCAAACTTTTTTTCTATTACAAGGGATTTTTACATTCCTTGTAATAGGAATAAATAGGACAGTGTCAATATACAAAAAAAAAAAAAAAAAAAAAAAAAAAAAAAGTAAAGTAGTAACAAATAAAAATAAAATGTAAATTTAATTTAAGCGCCCCCGTCCTGCCAAGCTTGTGCGCAGAAGCATACGCGAGTAGTACCCACATATGAAAACGGTGTTCAAACCACACATGTGAGGTATCACCGCAATCATTAGCGCTAGAGCAACAGTTCTAGCCATAGACCTTCTATGTGACTCTAAACGTGTAAGCTTAAGAAATTTTTAAACGTCGCCTATGGAGATTTTTATGGTGTAAAAGTTTGTCGCCATTCCACAAGCGGGCGCAATTTATTTTGGGTATCAATTTACTCGGCATAGCATTAGCTTTCACAAAAAAAAAAAAAAAAATGTATTTTTCCTTTAACCACTTGCCGACCGGCGCACGACGATATACGTCGACAGAATGGCACGTACAGGCAGGAGGGCGTATATATACATCCCTCCTTTAGCCTGTCCGTGCCATCGGGAGCGTGCCGGGAGCGGCGCGCTCCCGCGCCGGGAGCGGCGCGCTCCCGCGCCGGTCGGGACCCCCGTGAGTCCGATCGCGGTCCCCGCGGGCTCGATCGCCGCGGGGACCCCCGCGATCGTCTCACGGGGCGGCTGAACGGGGAGATGCCGAGATAAACAGCATCTCCCCGTTCTGCCTAGCAACTAGTGACGCCGATCTCTGCTCCCTGTGATTGGAGCAGAGATCAGCATTCACTAGCTGACAGCCACGCCCCCCCCACAGTAAAAAACACACCCCTAGGCATACTTAACCATTACACTGCCCTCTTGTGGTTAACCCCTTCACTGACAGTGTCATTTATACAGAAATCAATGCATTTAAATGCATTAATTGCTGTAAAAATGACAATGGTCCCAAAAATGTGTCAAAAATGTCCGATGTGTCCGCCATAATGTCGCAGTCACAAAAAAAAAAAAAAAAAACGCAGATCTCCGCCATTAATAATAAAAAAAAAAATTATTAATAAAAATGCTATAAAACTATCCCCTATCTTGTAAACGCTATAACTTCTGCGCAAACCGATCAATAATCGCTTATTGCGATTTTTTTTACCAAAAATATGTAGAAGAATACGTATCGGCCTAAACTGAGGAAAAAAAAATGTTTTTTTATATATTTTTTGGGGATATTATAGCAAAAAAAAAAAAATAATGCATTTTTTTCAAAATTGTCGCTCTATTTTTGTTTATAGCGCAAAAAATAAAAACCGCAGGGGCGATCAAATACCACCAAAAGAAAGCTCTATTTGTGGGAAAAAAAGGACGTCAATTTTGTTTGGGAGCCACGTCGCACGACCACGCAATTGTCAGTTAAAGCGACGCAGTGCCGAATCGCAAAAAAGGGGCCTGGTCCTTCGGCTGCAAATTGGTCCGTTCTGAAAGTGGTTAATAAAAAAAAAAAAAAAAAACAGTAAAGTGTATCCCCCCCCCAAACAGTGTGATTGTAAGACCGCTGCACAAATACGGTGTGACAGAAAGTATTGCAACGACCGCCATTATTTTATTCTCTAGGGGAAAAAATAAAAATGAAATTATTTTAACTTGTAAACACCAAGTCTGAAAAATAGGCCCGGTCCTTAAGTGGTTAAAGGAACATGGTGAAATAAACCAAAAGCATTCTTGTACCCATAGAATTTGAACTTATTTAAACTAAAAAATTAAAAGTGGACAGTGGCAGCAGCACATTGGACATGCCAATAGGGAAGAGGTTGGGGTCAGTATGGCAGTGGTTGGTGTCAGTCAGGGCAGCACAGGGATGGAATGAGCCTCTTATAATGGGTACAGCAGGTATATAGACCTGAAAACTCTGCACAGGGATGGTGGGAGCACCTCATAATGGGTACAGCAGGTGTACAGACCCGAGTACTCAGTACAGGGATGGTGGGAACCCCTCATAAAATAGGCACAGCAGGCATACAGACCTGGGAACTCAGCACAGGGATGGTGGAAACCCCTCATAATGGGCATAGCGGGTGTACAGATCCGAGTACTCAGTACAGGGATGCTGGAAACCCCTTATAATGGGCACAGCAGGGGGGCAGACCTGAGGACTCAGCGCAGGGATGATGGGAACCTCTCACAATGAGTACAGCCGATACCTAGAGTCAGCAGTAGCCAGTAGACTACATAGGGACTAGTGGGCAGCAGCTGCAATTGTAGGCAGCGTTATCCACAGGTGGTCAGATCACCAACAGAAGAAAGAAATCTCCCTGCACAGCACTGATATCAGCTTCAGTAACAGCATATGCACCTGGACACCGATCACTTACCCCCAGCCTCTGCTTCCAACCTACCGCACTGTGATATTTGTCACGTTACTCCCCTCCTAATTTCAGCCCTGGCTTCACCTGCAGTACCACGCTGCACCTCTTACCAGTCTCTATGACTGTGTTGTCCAGTTCTCCTGGATACTTGGCTCTCCAACCTTTAGTTGAGGTGCCCTGCTGCAGTATGGCCCACCTCTGGCCTATGGATTGGGGTTACTCTTGACACCCAGATAGGAACTGACCTGATTCCTGGAACAAGATTTGATGTCTCCTGGCTTCTGGGCACCTCTGACCCCTTGATAAGACCCTCTGTCTTTGCCCCCTGGGTGAGAACTTCCGTGTCCCTCACTGGGAGTGATCTTCAAACTGGAAGTTCTGAGCTTTCCTCAGACCTGAGTACATAACGACCATACACACCTGTGTACTCACACAGATTGCAGGCACCTGGTAAACTCTGGAAAAAGGCTTGAAAGTTCTGATCCAAAACTTCAGAATCCAAAGTCAAAAACACAGCTTTCTCCATTCAGGGCCAGTTCACATCACATGCAGTACAGTGCATTTTTTTTCCCCGATTCAAATGCATGGAAAGTAGGTTATATGGTTTTTAATGGCATAGTTCACACCAGTGCGTGCAGTTCCAGAAAAAAAAAGTAGAACATGCAGCATTTTTCCTGCACTGGACTGTACTGGAACGCTGTAAAACGCACCGGAACGCACTAAAAGAGCACTGGAAAACACATGTCCTTATTTAAGGTTAGGAAAAAAGAGGGAGGAAAATGCACTGGACTGCATCAAAAATGCACCAAAAAATGCAATCAAAAAAGGGGAATACAGTAAAACATCTGAAACACATCTGGACTGCATTTCTATGGTGTGAACTGGCCCTCAGAAACAATAGTCTGGAATGTTGCATTAACACCTAATGCAAATCCTGTCCCATTTTTCTATATTCTCACAGTGACAGTGCCTCTCATTGTCACATCCCCCCCCCCCCCCATTTCAAACCGGAGGGCAGGAGACACAAGCTCCTCACTTTTGCATCTCTGTGCCAGCGACCCCCTAAAGCTCGATTCACATCTATGCATGTTGCTTTTGAGCGTTTCTGCAGTGCATTTTGCGGTGCTTGCTGAGTTTTTGGACATGCGTTTTTTACCGCAATTTTTTTACACTGTATATAGCTGGTTGCTAAGGAGGGGGCCAGGAAGCTGGCCGCCGCGTCCTTAACAACCGATGAGTCATCAGCTGTCAGCTGGCTTCCTACTCAATGTAAAAAAAAAGAATTGCCGGCTAAAAAAAAATTGAGAGAAAAAACGGCGTGGGGTCCCCCCCCCCAGGTCCATACCAGGCCCCTGGATCTAGTATGGATTCGGAGGGGACCCCCATGCCAAAATTTTGAAAAACAAATGGTGTGGGGTTCCCCCCAAAAATCCATACCAGACCCTTATCCGACCATACAGCCCGGTAGGTCAGGAAAGGGAGGGGACGAGCGTGCACCCCCCACCCCGAACCATACCAAACCGCATGCCCTCAACAAAGCACCTTGCCCCCATGTTGATGGGGACAAGGGCCTCTTCCTGACAACCCTTGCCCGGTGGTTGTCGGGGTCTGTGGGCGGGGGGCTTATCAGAATCTGGAACCCCCCTTTCACAAGGGGACCCCCAGATCCCGCCCCCCTATGTGAATGAGTATGGGGTACATTGTACCCCTACCCATTCACTAAAAAAAAGTAGTGTAGTGTTAAAAAATACAGTAGACAGTTTTTGACAAGTCTTTTACTAAAAATCTTCTTCTTCTTCTCCGCTTGTTCCTCCGGTCTTCCTCCATCTTCTCCCTCATCTTCATCCTCTGGTCTTCTCCTTCTCCCCCTGTTTCTTCTTCCGCTCTTCTTCTGTCTTCTTTTTGCGCTCTTCTTCTTCCTCTGCTGCCGCTCCCGCCGACGACCCTCCTTCAATGCTGCGTCCTGCTGATCTGTCGGCACCGATGTCCTGCACTTCTTAAATAACGATGGGGGCGTGGCAATCGGATTACGTCATCTGGAGGCCCCGCCACCTTGTGACGTCATGGACCCATCATGCCCGGCAGCAGAGGAAGAAGACGAACGGAAGAAGAAGACAGAAGAAGAGCGGAAGAGAAGCAGGAGGAGAAGGAGAAGACCAGAGGAAGAAGCAGAGAAGAAGAAGATTTTTAATAAAAGACTTGTCAAAAACTGTCTACTGTATTTTTTAACACTACACTACTTTTTTTTAATGAATGGGTAGGGGTACAATGTACCCCATACTCATTCACATGGGGGGGCCGGGATCTGGGGGCCCTCTTGTTAATGGTGGCTTCCAGATTTCCAATAAGCCCCCCGCCCGCAAACCGGGGTGCCCAAGCACCCATCCCCCCATGTTGAGGGCATGCGGCCTGGTATGGTTCAGGAGGGGGGGGCGGGTGCTCGCTCCTCCCATCCCTTTCCTGACCTGCGGTGGTTGCATGCTCAGGTAAGGGTATGGATTTTGGGGGGACCCCATGCCATTTTTTTTTTACATTTTTGCATGGAGGTCCCATCCGAAATCCATACTAGACCCAAGGGTATGGACCTGGGGGGGACCCCACGCAGTTTTTTTTCACTAATAAATTTTTTTTAGCCTGCATTTTTTTTACATTAAGGCTTGATTCACATCAATGCATTTTGCGTTTTCGCGTTTTTGCAGTGCTTTTTGCGGTGCTTGCCGCATTTTTTGACACGCGCTTTTACCGCGATTTGCGTTTTGCATTTTTGTATTTATTTTTTTTACACTGTGGTTGCTTAGCAACCAGCTATATACAGTGTAAAAAAAATAAAAATTAAAAAAAAAACGCAAATCGCGGCAAAATCGCGGCAAAATCACGGTAAAAACGCAGTACTTGCGTTTTGGATGCGGGTCCATTGACTTCAATTACATGCAAAACGCTGCATTTTGCATGAAAAAAAGTCCCCGACCCTTTCCAAAAACGCAGAGGAACAAAAATGCATTGATGTGAACATGTTCCATAGGAACCCATGTTAAAAAATTTCCCTGCATTTCTGAAAAATGCACCAAAAAACGCGCTAGTGTGAATGGAGCCTTAGCGGGAAGCCAGCTGACAGCTGATGACTCATTGTTTGTTAAGGACGTGGTGGCCAGCTTCTCGGCCCCCTCCTTAGCAACCAGCTATATACAGTGTAAAAAAAAGAAATATAAAACCGCATAATGCAAATCGCGTAAAAATTGCTGTAAAATCGCGGTACTTGCGTTTTAGATGCGGGTCCATTGAATTCTATTACATGCAAAACGCTGCATTTTGAGGGAATATGCATTTCCAAAAAACGAAGAGGCACAAAAATGCATTGATGTGAACATGTTCCATAGGAACCATTGTTAAAAAATTTTGGCAACCAACACCTCATTCACAGAATCGCTCAGTAATGTTTCACATTTTCCACATATCATTTTTACCACCTCTATCTGAGCTAATTCCTCCACTGGTTTACCCATTTCAATGTCATAGAACCCAGTACCATCAATACTGCATTTCAAAGTCTCCGGGTTCGTCAACTTCTACGGTACCTCCTTATCGGTGACAGTCAGAGTCTCTGCTACTGCCGCATCCATTCTGGGCCCTTCCTTCTCATGAGGTCTAGCAGGTGAGACAGTATCTGCGCCATTTACTAACAACTGCTCAGCCTCACCTCGGACCACACCAGCAGGCGGTGAGACCTCTGATGTCTCCAGCAGCTCTCCAGAGCGCTTTCCATACCAAACATTAACCTTCCTGGATCGCAGGATCCAGGCAAAGTTACTTACCTTGTCCCCAGGATCCTGCGATGTCCTCCCACTGTGTCCGCGGGCTGTGTCCTCCGCCCGATGTACTGTGTTCCAGGCTCCGTTCCCTGCAAGTGGCGTGACGCATGGGGGCGGAGCCCAGCGCCAAATTCAAAAAGTGCAAAAAACATAACACATACAGTACTGTATCAAATCAATTCCCCGCCCTTTTGTCCCTAGTGCTTTGTCCAGTGCCCTGCATGCACTTTTATATTATATATTCTGTTCTTTCTGCCTGGAAACTTGAGAATGTCCATGGCATCCAAAAAGCATCCCTTTACATCAAAAGTGGTTTTAGACCAGCTAGAAAACAGCAATAGTGAATAAAGCCCCATACACACTATTAGATTTTCTGCAGATTTACCAAAACCATGTAGTGCAAGGGCCTGCCTGACTGCATACAAATTGAAACTCTTAAAGCGGAGTTTCACCCAAAAGTGGAACTTCCACTCATCTGATTCCTCCCCCCCTTCGGTGCCACAATTGGCACCTTTCAGGGGGGGGGGGGGGGGGCAGATACCTGTCTAATACAGTCACGCCCCTTCCCCCCCCCCCCCCCCCCCCCCCGCTGTCTTCTGGGAAACACACAGGTCCCAGGAGATAGCGGGGACCATTTAGGACACGCAGCGCGACTCGCGCATGCGCAGTAGGGAATCGGGAAGTGAAGCCGTAATGCTTCACTTCCTGATTCCCTCACCGAGAATGGCGGTGGGCAGCAGCCGAGAGCCGATCGATTGCTCGGCTTCAGCTGCCAACATCGCTGGACTCCAGGAAAAGTCATAGGCCGTCCCGAATATAAGCCGAGGCCCCAAATTCACCACAAAAAACTGGGAAAAACGTATTGACCCGTGTATAAGCCGAGGGTGAAAAATGCAGCAGCTACTGTAAGTGGAAAAGAGGGTCAGCAATGCCCATCTGCAGCTGCATGTCCCCTGTACAGACCCCCCCTGTGTCCCCATTGCAGCCTACCTGTGCCGATATGTGCCGATCTGCGGGTCCTGTGTCCTGTGTCTTGTGTCTTGTGTCCCTCCCTGTGCGATCTGTCTTCCGCCGATGCAGTCTCGCTCTGTCCCCCCACAGCGTGTAAGGCGCCATTCCAAAATTACAAAAGCCGCGCCTCCTTCTCCTCCTCGTCCGTGATAGGAGGAACGCTGTTTTCCCAGCAGTCAGTGTGCAGTGTTCCGCCTATCACGGACATCCTCTCATCCTCGTCCATGAGATGAGAATGACAGGACGTCCGTGAAAAGCGGAACACTGCACACTGACTTACTGCTGGGAAAATTAGTGTTCCTCCTATCACGAATGAGGAGGAGGAGGAGGCGCGGCTTTTGAAAACTGCCGTCTGTCTGCATGACACGCTGTTCATGTAGGCAGACGGCGGTGACTCGAATATAAGCCGAGGGGGGGACTTTCAGCCCTAAAAAAAGGGCTGAAAATCTCGGCTTTTATTCGAGTATATACGGTAAGTGTCCATGACTATTGTATAACAGATGTACCTTGTTACTGCTACAAACCCTCATACTCCAACGTTTTCCCACCTTATCAATAAGAGCCAAACAACTTCTGGAGTAAAATAGGCCGTAGCAGCCTTAATTTATTAACAAAACTTATAAATATATAAATATATATAAATATATATCAATTAACATGAACAATTAACCAAAAGACATCTGTTATGAAAAACAACCATCAGTCCCTCCTAGCGTTGTTCTTTGCAGGTCCACCATTAGGGATGGGCCCGGTGTTCGATTCGGACCCATGTTCGAATGGAACATCGGGCGTTCGCCCGCTCGGCGAGCCCAGAACTATTTGGGCCGCTCGCATCAAATTCGTGTGATGCGAGCGGCCCGCAATGATGATTGGCCAAGCATGCACTGTGACCCCGCATGCTTGGCCAATCATAGAGCCAGCGGCGAGGAGAGCCATAATTGGCCACAGGCAGGATGCCTGTGGCCAATTATAGCTCAGGGGGTTTAGTACACGCCCCACATTATATAAGGCCGCCGCGCCGGCGGCCTCGTATATTGTGTTCCAGCGTGTCAGGGATATTATGTGCTGTGCTGTGCTGTGCTGTGCAGTGCTGCTGACTGCTGACATTATCTGTGCTGTGATTCTGGGGATTAGTGTGTGCGTGTTGTTAGTACAGCATTGCAGTATCACATTAAAACACCTTCCTTCCTTTCTTCATCCTGTTGTGTCATCTAAGGCAGCCATCTGCGGCTAATGAATTGCCGGTTACCGTAACACATTGAAAGTCATTGATAAAAAAAAAGTCATTGATAAAAAACAAAAAAAAAGCGTGGGGGTCCCCCCAAATTCAATAACCAGGCCCTTCAGGTCTGCTATGGATATTAAGGGGAACCCCGGCCCAAAAAAAATGGCGTGGGGTCCCCCTCAAAATCCATACCAGACCCTTGACTTTTAATCTGTTTTACCATAGGAAGAAAGTTAAGCTCTGGGAGTTCCTTTAGTTTTTTTGGTATCTTTATACCCAGATAGCTAATGTATCTCTCCGTCCATCTAAACTTGAACTGAGACATAATCAAATTTAGTACAGCCGTGTTTATCTCTATCCCCATTGCTTCAGATTTCCCTTTATTAATCTTAAAATTCGATATTCTACCATATTCCTCTAATTCTTTTAGCAATGAGGGTAGTGATATTATCGGAGAGGTAACAAAAAAAATTAAATCGTCCGCATACGCTGCCAGTTTTTGTTCTACTATTCCAGTTTTAATTCCTCTTATATTAACATCAGCACGTATTTTCCTTAGGAATGGCTCTACCAGCAGAATAAAGATCAGGGGCGAGAGGGGGCATCCTTGTCGTGTTCCATTTTGTATGAGGAACGGCTCCGAGATTCTGTCAGCAATTTTTACCCTTGCGCTTGGTTCTGAATAAATACTTAATATCCATTCCATCATTCCTCCCCCCAGTCCTGTTCTAGCACTGCTTTCAGATATGTCCAATCCACCCGGTCAAAGGCTTTTTCTGCGTCCGCTGATACCAGAACTAATGGTATCTTTTGTCTTTGTGCCAGGTGGATTGTACCTATAACCCGTTGTGTATTCTCTCTTCCTTCCCTCCCTGGTGTAAATCCGACCTGGTCAGGATGTATCAAATCTGGGATATATTCTATTATTCTTGTTGGTAATATTCTTGTAAATATTTTCAAGTCTACGTTTAGTAACGATATAGGACGATAACTAGAACATATAGAAGGGTCCTTACCCTTTTTCTCAATTGCTGTTATGTGTGCTAGTAAGGTTTCTTTTGGTATTCTCTTACCATCTCGTATAGAGTTGTATGCTGCCACAAACCTCGGAGCCAGTTCTTTTTTCGCAAACTTCCTATAGTATGAAAGGGTGTATCCGTCTGGCCCCGGAGCCTTACCCAGCTTCAATTGTTTTACTGCTTTAATAAATTCTTCTCTTGTTATTGGGACATCGAGGGCTGTCGCTATTTCTATTGGGAGTTTTGGCATATCTGAACTTTTGACATATTCCTTGGCGATTTCTTCTTTCTCCTGCTTATTTATTTTTCTAGTTTCTTTCTACTCTATTTGATACAAATGTTCATAGTATTCTTTAAATGCTTGTGCTATTTTTTGTGATGTATTTACCATTTCACCTCCCATTGTTTGAATTTTTTCTATGTGTTTTCGTATTGTAGCAGAGCGTCCCAGAGAGAGCCAGGAGAAGTCCTGTTCGGGGTTTATACATCTCCCAGGCTCCTCTCATATACATTCAGAGGTCTCTGAGACATGATCCAGTTCGTATCTTAGTCCTCCTTTCCAGGCTAATTTAAGCTCACCTGAGCAAACAGCCTTTGCTCTCTGCCTGGGACACACAAACAGGGATGGTTTGTGAGGAGCCAAAAGGTTGGTAAAACCCTTTAAAAACTCTTTACAGAAGCTGACAAGCGGTAGGCTTGCTCAGCTTGATAGTTAGAGACGGTGTATGTTATAGTTAGAGCCCAGACACGGCTAGGACTTTTGTTTGGTTATTTCTGTTTTGATGTGTTTTCTGGAAGACTGTGCAGCACCTGTGTATGGACTTGTATTTAAATCAAATAAACCCAGCACTGTTTTCACTACCTCAAGTGGATTTGGTATCTGTGCCTTACTAAACAGCCCATCCCAGTGAGCTTTGTACCTGCTACCTGTCCCCCAGGTTACATATGGTGGATTTCAGCGGGCAGCTGTAGTAAGTTACTACTTAAAAGGCCAGTACCTAGAGTGACTAAACATGGAGGAAATCCTAAAACAATTGATGATATCCAACGCTGCGCAACAGCAAACAAACGCTGCACTGCAGAAAACAAACGCTGCACTTCAAGCTGCACAACAGCAAGCAACCGCTGAACAGCAGAAAATAAATGCTGCACTACAGCAAGCAAACGCTGTACAGCAGAAAACAAGCGCTGCACTCCACGCTGAACAGCAGAAAACAAACGCTGCACTCCACGCTGCACAACAGCATGCAAACGCCGAACAGCAGAAAACGAACGCTGCACTCCACGCTGCACAACAGCAAGCTAATGCTGCACTCCACGCGGCACAACAGCAAGCTAATGCTATCGCACAGGAACAAACGCAGAGGCTGTTTGAACAGCTAGCCACTGATGCAAAAGCAGATAGGAAAACCTTGTCTGAGGTTGTGGAGACAATAGCACAGTGGTCACCTGCTAACATTGATAATGTTGGAGACAAGCCCTCAGCCATCCATGTGGCTCGCTTTTTGTCCAAGATGACTACAGAGGATGATCCAGAGGCCTTTCTGCTAACGTTTGAACGGACCGCTGAGAGGGAAGGTTGGCCTAAAACCCAGTGGGCAGGACTGGTCGCCCCGTTGCTTACTGGGGAATCGCAGAAGGCCTACTATGATTTGGAGTCAGCAGAAGCAGCAGACTATGAAAAGGTCAAACAGGAAATACTGGCACGACTTGGTGTCACTTTGGCAGTTCGAGCACATCGGGTCCACAGCTGGTCCTTCCAAGACAAGAAGCCCCCAAGATCGCAGATGTTCGACCTAATTCACCTGGTGAGGAAATGGCTACAGCCAGAGTCCCTGTCTGGGCCACAAATAGTGGAGCGTGTGGTCATGGACCAGTTCCTGAGGTCACTACCAATTCCCCTGCAGGAGTGGGTGAGTCAAGGAGACCCCAATTCGGCGAACCACCTGGTGGAACTTGTTGAAAGATATTTTGCTGCAAAGAACCTGGTCACCACCCCTACAGCCGCACGGACTTTCCGCCCAAAGCCACGGTCTCCCCAGGCAACCGGTAAGACTGTTCCAGGGGAAGTGGGTGGTAAGCATGGCAAGGAAATAGGGGGAGGATTTTTGGTGCCAGGACTGAAGCTTGGCATCCCAAACAAGGGAAGCCAGTGCCTGTCAGCAAACCAAACTGGGGAAACGTCAGGTGTTTTCGTTGCCAAGAAATGGGACATGTTGCGGCAAATTGTCCATTGACAGATGAACCAATGCAGTGTGATTTATCTATTAGAAGGCAGTCTATGTTTGCAGCGGTTTCATGCACTGCAACCCCAAATATGAGAAAACCAATGTGCCAAATGACTGTGATCTGTATACATGGGAATACCCGGGAGTATCCTGTAACCACTGTTCAGTTTAAAACTGGTTTAGGTACAGTTACCCATCCGGTTGGACTTGTTCCCCACTTGGTGCATGAGGCCATCATTGGTAGGGACTTCCCTAAGTTTTGGGAACTGTGGGATCATCCCAACTCGGTCGCAGTACCTGACTCAGTCGCAGAGCCAGAATTCCTGGCCACTACTGACAATGTGGGTTCAGGGGACTCTTCTAAGGGACTCTTCTCGGTTATGGCAGGAGAGCTGGAGGACCCCGAGGAAGTCCCCACTACCAGTAGAGCCGGACAGCCGTCTGCTGACCCCGAGCCTATGTTAGAGTTTGATGACCTTAATGTGCATAAGGAAAATTTTGGTACTGAGCAGAGAAAGGACCATACCCTTTCCAGGGCCTGGGAAAATGTAATAGTGATTAATGGTGTACCTGTCGAACCCGGGGACAGGCCCTGTTTTCCTTATTTCAGCAGCAATGAGGATTTACTGTATCGTGTATGTAAAATGAATGATGAAGTGGTTGAACAGTTGGTGGTCCCTAAGCCATACAGACGGCTGGTGTTAGAACTTGCCCATGGGCACTTGCTAGGAGGCCATTTAGGGGTTGAAAAAACTACTGAAAGGGTGTTGCGCAGGTTTTACTGGCCCGGGATGCAGAAAGATGTTAAGAATTATTGTCAATCCTGTCCTGTGTGTCAGATGTCAGCCCCACTATCCCACTTCCGAAGTCCTTTAGTGCCCTTGCCTATTATTGAAGTGCCCTTTGAGAGGATTGCCATGGACCTTGTGGGCCCACTTCCCAAGTCTGCCCGGGGTCATCAGCATATCCTCGTAATCATGGATTATGCTACCCGTTACCCTGAAGCAGTTCCCTTACGTGCCGCGTCTGCTAAAAACATTGCCAAAGAACTGTTTATGGTGTTCAGTCGGGTTGGCATCCCGAAATAAATCCTTACAGACCAGGGCACCCCGTTTATGTCGCGAATAACTAGGGAGCTCTGTAAGTTATTTAAAGTGACACAGCTGCGAACCTCAGTGTATCAAACGGATGGCTTAGTGGTACGCTTCAATAAGACGTTAAAGAGCATGTTAAAAAAGGTTGTGGACAAGGATGGGAAAAACTGGGAATTCCTGATACCATACTTGATGTTTGCCATCAGGGAGGTTCCCCAGTACTCTACGGGGTACTCCCCATTTGAGTTGCTTTATGGGAGACACCCTCTGGGACTCTTAGACATAGCCAAAGAAACTTGGGACGGAGAACAGACACCCCATAAAAGTGTCATTGAGCATATTGCCCAAATGCAGGAGAGGATTGCAGCAATCATGCCAGTGGTAAAAGAACACTTACTGCAGGCCCAGGCAGCCCAACAGAGAATATACAACAGGGGGGCCCAACTCCGTGTTTTCTCACCTGGTGACAGGGTCCTGGTATTAGTTCCCACTGTTGAGAGCAAGTTCCTGGCTAAGTGGCAGGGTCCCTTTGAAGTAATTGAGAGAGTTGGGGAGGTCAACTACAAGGTTTATCAACCAATAAACCTGTTAAAACCCTGGAAAGATAGAATGGCGTTAACTGCGAGGCCTCTCCCAGTAACGCCTACGGGGTCTCATCCCTGAGGTCACGATTCCAGACACCCTCTCATATTCCCAAAAACAGGACACTAGAGAATTCCTGATAAGGAATAGAGAGAAGTTTTCAGAGTTACCTGGCACGACTTCAGCAGTTCAGCATGATATTGTTACTGAACCTGGGGTACGTGTCAAGCTCAAACCTTACCGAATTCCTGAAGCGAGGAGAAAGGACATCAGCAAGGAAGTTAAAAAAATGTTGGAGCTAGATGTCATTGAGGAATCCAATAGTGACTGGTCTAGCCCCATCGTGCTAGTCCCAAAACCGGATGGCACGTGGAGGTTCTGTAACGACTTCAGGAAGCTTAATGCGGTGACAAAGTTTGACACATACCCAATGCCCAGAGTAGACAAACTTATAGACCGACTTGGCAAGGCTCGCTATCTTACCACTTTAGACTTGACAAAAGGGTATTGGCAAATACCCCTAACTGGTAGCGCCAAAGAGAAGACTGCGTTCGTGACCCCAGACGGTTCCTTTCAATATAAAAAAATGCCGTTTGGGTTGCAAAATGCCCCCGCGACATTTCAGAGGGCCATGGACAGGACCCTAAAACCCCACTGACGATATGCAGCAGCCTATCTAGATGACATAGTGGTACATAGTACTGATTGGGAGTCTCACTTGCCTCGTGTCCAGGCTGTTCTTGATTCCCTCTTCAAAGAAGGTTTTACGGCAAATCCAAAAAAATGTGCCATTGGTCTAGAGGAAGCCAAGTATTTGGGCTACACTATTGGCCGTGGTGTCATAAAACCACAAGTGAGTAAAATAGCAGCCATCCAGGAATGGCCACGGCCTGCAAACAAAAAGCAGGTCAGGGCCTTTCTTGGTATTGCGGGGTATTATAGAAGATTTATCCCAAATTTTGCAACTATAGCTGCCCCTCTGACAGACCTTACAAAAGGGAAAGACTCTGTAATGGTGAAATGGTCCCCAGTAGCAGAGGAGTCTTTCCAGGTCCTGAAGAAGGCTCTGTGTGCACAGCCAGTACTGTACTCTCCCGATTTCTCCAGAGAGTTTTTTGTTCAGACGGATGCGTCTGATGTTGGTATCGGGGCGGTACTGTCACAGGTATACAATGGGGATGAACACCCTGTCGTATACCTAAGCAGAAAGCTCAATGACCATGAGAAAAAGTATGCAGTCATTGAAAAAGAATGTTTAGCCATAAAATGGGCCCTGGACGCACTCAGGTACTATTTGTTAGGGCGCCAGTTTGACTTGATAACTGACCATGCTCCCCTGAAATGGATGGCCCAAAAGAAGGAGACTAATAGACGGGTGAACCGGTGGTTTTTGGCTCTACAGGATTACTCCTTCACCCCCAGGTTACAGTATCTTAGTTTCCTTTAATGAATTCGCTAACATTTTCCATGGTTTATTTCCGAATTCATACGGAGTTCGTCTTCCCCTTGTTAATTTGGCTTTCGTTTTTTCTGTTAGTAGGAGATTACGTTTTTCCCTTAATATTGTTAAATTTTCTTCTACCTCTTGCGCTTGGGATTCTTTGTGTTTTATTTCTAATTCTCCTATTTGTTTCAGCAATAGGTCCATTTGCGCATTCATTTTGCGTTTCCTATGTGTTCCTATAGCAATAAATACACCCCTCATTACACATTTATGTGTCTCCCATAAACAAAATGGTGTTATTTCGTCTGTATCATTATTGGCAAAGAATAAGTCCAATTCCAATTTCAACCTGTCTTCATATTCGCTATCTTTTAGTAAGGATTTATTCAGCCTCCAATGCCATCCCCTTGCCTCCTCCTCGCCCATCTCTATTGTACATATTATTGGTGCATGGTCTGACAGCGTAAATGGACCTATTACTGGCTCTTTCACTGATGAAATTAAATTTTGAGAGACAAAAATATAGTCAATTCTTCAATAGGATTTGTATTGGGTTGAGAAAAAAGTATAATCTCTATCTTGTGGGTGGATAGTTCTCCAACTATCTATTAACTGTAATTCTGAAAGTTTTTTTTTTGCCTTGCTTAATTTCGCATATGACAAGTGTGATGAGCCTTTAGATGTGTCTTTTATTGGGTCTAGCGCCATGTTCAGATCTCCTCCCATTACTAGAATTCCCTCTTTATGTTGTTGTATTTTATACAAATATTCCTCTAATACTTTAACCTGATGTTCATTTGGCAAATATACATTTGCCAGCATGATCTTTTGTTGTCCTATTATTACACATCACCCCCCCCCTCCCTATACACATTACCCCCTCCCTGTACACATCACCCCCTCACTGTACACAATGCCCCCTCCTGGATACATTACCCCCTTCCTATATACAATGCCCCCTCCTGTACACATCACCCCCTCCTGTACACATTACCACCTCCCTATACACATTACCCCCTCCCTGTACACATCACCCCTCTCTGTACACATCCCCCCTCCCTATACACAATGCCCCCTCCTGTACACATTACCCTCCTCCTGTACATATTCCCCCTCTCTGTACATATTACCCCCTCCCTGTACATACTACTCCCCTTTCCCCCCACCATTCTGGTAATGACATGCCCCCCCCCCCCCCCCCCCCCACCATCCTTGTAATGGCATGGCCCCCTTCCCCCCACCATCCTGGTAATGACATGGACCCCACCTCCCATTGACAAAGTAAAACCAGGGGCCACTCAGGAGGTGTTTAACCACTTCCGGAAGGTTTTCATGACCAGGCCATTGTACACATCACCTCCTCCCTGTACACATCACCCCCTCCCTGTACACATCATTCCCTCCCTGTACACATCACCCCCTCCCTGTACACAATGTCCCCTCCCTATATACAATGCCCCCTCCTGCATACATTACCCCCTCCCTATATACAATGCCCCCTCCTGTACACATTACCACCTCCCTATACACATTAATAAAAATTGGAGAAATTGAAAAAAGAAAATTGTGGAATATTTTATTTTAACATGATGAATAAAATATTTTAAGACAGGGTGTTCAAATATTTTCCAAATAATTTCAAAAAAAAATGTATGTTATCAGATTATTCTAATTTCTGTGCACTGAGTGAGGACAAGCAAGTCCTAGGTAACAAACTGAACCCTCCAATGCAAGAACAGTATGCATTTCTTCCTTTAGGAGGTGCTGTGCTGCTATTGTAACAAGATCCCGGCCCCCCACTCTATGTGAGTGAGTATGCCCCTACCCATTCACCTAAACAAAAAAGTGTCAAAAATAAACACAGTACACAGGTTTTTAAAGTATCTTAATAAGGCAGCTCTGGCATCTCTTCTGATTTCTTCTCACCTCTCCAGCTCTTCTTCCTCTGCCGGTCCTTCTCCCTCTCCAGTTCTTCTCTTCTCTGCGCTGTCTTCTCGCTCTTTTGCCGGGTCTTCTCTGCTGTCTTCTCCCTCTGTTCTTCTTCTGATGTGGACTCAACGCTCTCTCCAGCTGTAATGCTGGCTCCGCCGTCTGCAATGACTTATATTGGCATGGGGCGGGGCCACAAGCTGATGTAATCTGGAGGCCCTGCCCCTTGTGACATCACCACCCAGTGCAATTGGGGCGATGATGTCACAAGGGGCGGGGCCTCTGTATGACATCAGCGTGTGACCCTGCCCCATACCAATATAAGTCATTGCACACGGCGGACCTAGCATTACACCGGGAGATCGCATCGAGTCAACATCAGAAGCAGAACAGATTTCAGGGTTCCGTATCAATTGGGAGAAATCGGTTTTGATGCCCATACATGATGAGGAAATATCCCTACCAGAGTGTGCTAAACAAATTAAAATAAATCATAAAATTAAGTATTTAGGAATTGAGGTAACACGGAATGTGGGGGACTATGTGATATATGATTTGAATCTCAGGCCATTACTACTTAAGTTTAAAGATAAATGCTGGACCTGGTGTAAACTCCCATTAACTGTGATAAGAAGAGCAAATCTTATAAAAATGATTTGGATCCCACAATTATTGTATACCTTTCATAATTCCTCAATGATAGCAATGTTTTGGTTCAGAAGGATAGAGTCTCTCTTTCGGGAACTCATTTGGAGAAAAAAACAATCTCGGATAAAATTAACAACTTTAATGCTAGCTAAAGATGAGGGGGGACTTGCTATCCCTCAGCCAAAGATTTACTTTCTGGCCTCGCAAATTCAACAGTTTTTTAGTTGGTCAGTGATTTTGTAAGAGGACCCAATACAGAGACTACTCTTTCCGTTGGGTAGTGGATATACATTGCTGTCCACATTAGAGACAAAAAGTATGCAAAGTAATACAAAATTCCTGTCAGGAAAGCTGTTTGCTAAGGTATGGCAGGAAATGAAAGAGATAACAAATATTACAGGCTTTACTTCTCTCACCCCAATCTGGAATAATGGAAATTATACAGAATTTACAAAAACTAAAGGGGTTTGAGTTTTGGCAAGCTCGAGGATTCAGATATGTGGAGCAACTGTTTTGGAATGATAATATAAAATCATTTACCCAAATATCTGAAGAATTTGAGATACCAAGATAGAAGTTCTTTCAATGTGTGCAACTTAGACATGCCATACAGGTCCAGGCACGTACTTCGGAATTCAAACTTAATAATTCTAAAATAATATCATTGCTTATAAAGGATGGAAAAAAGAAGGCCCTTATATCAAAGATATATCAGATATTGACCAGTAAAATGAAATAAAAGACAGAGGTTCCGGCTAGGACCCAATGGGAACGAGACCTAGGCCCAATGTCAGAAGCACAGTGGGCGGAGGCTCTCTTAGCAAAACTGTAGGCTTCACTGTCTGTGACTCAAAAATGAACACAAATGTTCATCATACATAGGTCATACTACACTCCAGAAAAATTGTTTAATTGGAAACATAGGGAATCTCCCCTATGCCCGCGATGCAGAGGCGCACCAGCCAACCTAATACATATGTTATTGAGGTGTCCCAAGCTTCAACGTTACTGGCAGGTAGGGATGAGCTTCCCCAGTTCGAGTCGAACTCATGTCCGACTCGAACATTGCCTGTTCAGCAAACAATTTGGGGTGTTCGCGGCAAATTTGAAAAGCCGCGAGCACCCTGTAAAAGTCTATTGGAGAAATATCAAGTGCTAATTTTAAAAGCCTATATGCAAGTTATTGTCATAAAAAGTGTTTGGGGACCTGGGTCCTGCCCCAAGGGACATGTATCAATGCAAAAAAAAGTTTTAAAAACGGCCGTTTTTTCAGGAGCAGTCATTTTAATAATGCTTAAAGTGAAACAATAAAAGTGTAATATTCCTTTAAATTTCGTACCTGGGGGGGTGTGTATAGTATGCCTGTGAAGGGGCGCATGTTTCCCGTGCTTAGAACTGTCCCTGCACAAAGTGTAATTTTTGCAGGAAAAAAAGCTATTTAAAATCACTCGCGGCTATAATGAATTGCAGACTCCCGTAATACAGAGAACAGTCATTCATTGAAAGTCATTGATAAAAAAAATTAAAATAAAAAAAAAAGCGTGGGGGTTCCCCCAATTCAATTACCAGGCCCTTCAGGTCTGCTATGGATATTAAGGGGAACCCTGCTTCAAATTAAAAAAAAAAATTACGTGGGGTTCCCCCTAAATATCCATACCAGACCCTTCAGATCTGGGATGGATTTTAAGGGGAACCCCGCACCAAAAAAAAAAAATGGCGTGGGGTCCCCCTCAAAATCCATACCAGACCCTTATCCGAGCTCGCAACCTGGCAGGCCGCAGGAAAAGAGGGGGGGACGAGAGCGGCCCCCCCTCCCTCCTGAACCGTACCAGGCCCCATGCCCTCAACATTGGGAGGGTGCTTTGGGGGTCTGTGACCCCTCAAAGCACCATGTCCCCATGTTGATTGAGACAAGGGCCTCGTCCCCACAACCCTGGACATTGGTTGTGGGGGTCTGCGGGCGGGGGGCTTATTGGAATCTGGAAGCCCCCTTTAACAAGGGGACCCCCCGATCCCGGCCTCCCCCCCTGTGTGAAATGGTAAGGGGGTACAAAAGTACCCCTACCATTTCACCAAAAAAGTGACAAAAATGTAAAGGAATGTTCCACTTTTATTGTTTCACTTTAAGCATTATTAAAATCACTGCTCCTGAAAAAACGTCCTTTTTTAAAACTTTTTTTTGCATTGATACATGTCCCCTGGACAGGACCAAGGTCCCTAAACACTTTTTATGACAATAACCTGCATATAGGCTTTAAAATTAGCACTTTTGATTTTGAACGTCCGAGTTCCATAGACTTTAATAGGGTTCTAAAGTTCACACGAGCTTTAGGTCTGTTCGCAGGTTCTGGTGCGAACCGAACAGGGGGGGTGTTCAGCTCATCCCTACTGGCAGGATATAATTATAGATATAAATAATATAATGTGTATAAATTTAGTATCAGATCCTAGAATATAAACAATGTAATGTCCTGCGAGCCACCACTTGCTATAAGCCCAAAATAGGGTCTCTCAAATGACACTATCATTTTGAATCAGCAGCTAGCCTAAATCATCCTAGAATATGTTTGTTAAATGTACTGAAGGAACCTTGCATACCATAAAATACATACAGTGCAGTAACGAGATGAGTTACTGAGAGATAAGATGCCTGTTCCAGGCTCGGAAACTGATAGCTCAGAAATGGATCTCTATATATCCCCCGACGGTGGAGGAATGGAGAACACAAATAAAAGAAATTATAGTAAAGGAGAAATAAATTTATTTACATAGAAATAATTTATGGAAATTTGAAGCTATTTGGAAAGAATGGATAGAGGTCTGGGACCTCGGTTGATGCTGTTTAGTAGAGGGGGTGAAGGTATGGGAAGAGGAAATTGATTGTGTTTCTGATATGGGTTTTATTTTTTTTATTTGGGGGGGGGGGGGGGTATTTAGGATGTAATATGTGTATGATACTGTATGTGGAAGATATGTATGTGTATTCTGTATTTGTGTATGGAAAAATAATGTTGAAAAAAAAAAAGAAGCACAACAGAGGAGAAGACCCAGCAAAAGAGCAAAAAGACAGCAGAGAGAGATGACAGTGCAGAGAGGAGAAGAAAGGGAGAGGGAGAAAGACCAGCAGAGAGAGAAGCCGACGCAAGAAGAGCGAGAAGAGCCGGAGAGGGGAGAAGAAAATCGGAAGAGACGTCGAAGCTGCCTAAATAAAATACTTTAAAAACCTGTGTACTGTGCTTATTTTTGACAATTTTTGTTTTGGGTGAATGGGTAGAGGTACAATGTACCCCATACTCATTCACATAGGGTGGGGGGCCGGGATCTGGAGTGGCATCTTCCTTGTTTGAACCAAAATGCAGATGCCATCTTTAGGGTACACTGAAGGGTGGCCCAATGCGCCTCTGTGATATGTGGTGCTAATTGAAACTACTATGTTAAAACCGATAAGACTAAAAGGCAACATTTCCCCTGGCACACCACATGGTGATCCCAACCTATAGCCATAGAAAAATACTCCAAAAAAGACATCCCCTAAGTACAATACAAACAATGTCTACAGTCCCACCAACCCGCTATAACAAATAGTCAGTTAATTGTATACAATAACCAATTTTAAACATTTACGGGCGAATGAAGAGTGGAGAACATCGTATAGATCAATAAATGGCGAGAAACATTGGCGTATTTTTCTATGGCTATAGGTTGGGGTCACCATGTGGTGTGCCAGGGAAAATGTTGCCTTTTAGTCTCATCGGTTTAAACATAGTAGTTTCGATTAGGGCCACATACTCCACATCTTCCCATTTAGAGATCTGTTTTGTGTTCAACCGTTGGCTGCGAGTGCTGATTGAATGCCGATCGGCTGCTGTTTTTCCAGCATGCCCATTTGACAGAAGCTTGGATGTTCAGCCGGCTTCTGTCGGACAGGCTGCTGTACACACAGGCCGAATGTCGGACAGTTTTTGTTAAACCAGCCAAAACCAGTCGATATTCGACCCTCGTGTACCAGGCAATAGAGAAATCTGGAACAACCAGCACTGGATACTGGCACAAAGCCCAGGAAAGCCTCTCAGCTTTGTCATTCCTCTCGGCCATGACTGACTTTGTACACTTTGTCGAGTCATTCAGTGGCGCAGGTATCATGGAAAAGTTGGGGACGAACTGATGGTAGTACCCAACGATGCCCAGGAATGCTTGGATCTGTTTCTTTGTGATGGAGCAGAACCAAGCCCGAATAGTCTCTACCTTGTACATCTGAGGTTTAAGCAAAACCCTACTCACAATGTATCCCAGGTACTTGGTCTCCTCCATCGCAATGGCACATTTGTCTGGATTAATGGCAAATCTCTCCTTCTTTAGAGAGTCTAATGCAGCCTGAACTCGAGGAAGATGGGACTCCCAGAGATAACAATGTCAAAATATAGTCAAGCAGATTAAGAAATTCAATTTTTTTTTGCTATTTATGTTTTAATTTCGCTCCTTAGCAATGCACATAGTATATTTAGCAAAGAAAAAGCCTTCAAGACAACAAGAAAAAAAAACGGGGGGAAAAAAACATACAAGTCTCATGACGTTGGAATCCAGTGAAAATGTATATAATTAATATATAATACAATTGTGTAGGATGCAGACAGGTTAGTGTGTGATGATATATTAGCAGTATGTGTCTCCTTTATATGTCCTGTACACCCTGGGGAAGGTGAAAGCTCTATGCTGCTCTGTACACACACACCAGGTTATACCGCTCCTCTTCCTCTGCCCCTCCCCCAACCTGCTCTATTGTCACACTTCACCCCCTCTCCCCTCCCCCGATCTCCATGAGTCCTCCCAGTACAGACGGAGCTCATCACCCCCCACCATCTACCAGACCTCACTTCTGTCCTTCCCAGTCCTCTCCCCCACATGGGGTCATGTGACCTCTCCTAGATGTACAGAGGGTGCAGTGTGGTCACATCTCCTCTCTTTCCTCCTCCTATCCCATGTACACTGAGGAGTGGTGTCAGTGTCACTGTAATGCCCTGTACACACGGTCGGATTTTCCGACGGAAAATGTCCTATCGGACAATGTTGTCGGAAATTCCGACCGTGTGTAGGCTCCATCTGACTTTTTCTGTCGGATTTTCCGACGGACAAAGTTTTATCTCCTGCTCTCAAATTTTCCGACAACAAAGTCCTATCGGACTTTTTCCGATCGTGTGTAGCGAATTCTGACGGACAAAGTGCCACGCATGCTCAGATCACATTACAAGACCAAAGCTATTGGCTACTAGCCTCTACGTAGTCCCGTCGTAGGCAACAAACGTCACCGCGTTCAGAATGATCGGATTTTCCGACAACTTTGTCCGACCGTGTGTATGCAACACCAGTGTCGGACAAAATCCGTCGGAAAAAATCCGATGGATTTTGTGGTCGGATTTTCCGACCGTGTGTACGGGGCATTAGAAGCACTGAATTGTATGTCACTGTACAGTGTGTTCTTCAGTCTCTTCCTCGGCTTCCCCACCGATCGGTGAGTGTGATATTCTACAGAAACTCCTCACACATTATGTAGAACACATGAGACTGGAGAACATGCTGCACAGCAACTTCCATCTCAGTGCTGCCAACACCAACAATGGCACCAACACTGACACCACCCCTCAGTGTACATAGAATAGGATGAGGAAAGAGAGGAGAGGTGACCACATCCTCATTGCAGTGACCGCACTGCATCCTCCGTATATGATCATTGCTGCCACATTACATAAATACACCTTGGTTTCTTATAAACATTGGCCCTGGAACTCTGCAAACACCCTCAGATGGGAGGTCAATCAGTATACAGATCAAGGAACCCATTGCAACGTCTGGGGGAATCCTGGCTGAGAATGGCTGGTCAGATAGATAGATCACAGCAGTGACTCCAGTAGTTAGTTAGTTATTCCAGCCATTGACAGTGATCTGTGAGGAAGGGAGAAATCTCACCTAAAGCTGCCCAAAGATGGGTCATATTCTTTGATCAGCCAGCGGGCTGATCAAAAAATATAAACAGATTCTCCCATGCACACAAGCGAAGTGGATAGAAGAATCTTCCACACTGTGCTATTGTAGTCAAACAGCGGGGACTCCGCTGTCAGAACACACTGATCAGCAATGCAGATGACTAGCTGCAGCTGCTGATTAAATAAAAAATTTACAATATTACTGTTCGACAGAAGTTGATCAATAGCTTGACTTCTATCAAGCAGAAACGGCCATGCATGGATCAAAATTCAGCCAGTTCCTGCTTAATCAGCAGAATTTTGATCCATCTATAGCCAGCTTAAGTGGCCCCAGTAAATGATCTTCCCACTAATTCTCTCTCCCCCTCTACCTGCGATGTCTGTAGTCTCTGGGCGAAGTTCTCAGATCTTCTGATTCCTTCCACATATCTCTATATGACCTCCCCCTACATAAAACCCAGCATGGAGGGGCTCAGTGAAGGTGGTGGTGAAGGTGTGGAGGTGTCGGATCGGGTCACGTAAGGCATAAAAGGAGATCCGCCCGGCCTCATAATCCAGATATATCCTGACTCTCTTAGTTAAGATTTTGATGGGTAAACAAATCTTTTTATTGTCATGTCTCACCTCATACTGATTACCAGACCTGTCCAGACCCCAGGACTTGTTGTTATATCCAATCCATGACTGCCATCCTCTCCTGTCTATACTGGGGTAACACATCCCAACTGTCCATCTATCTGTTCCTCCGACATCCACTTCCCAGTAATGTCTCCCTGAGGAGAAACTCTGAGTGCTCAACACCTGATAATCCTGAAATCTCTCTGGTGTTACTGGACGATTCTGGTCGCTATCTGATTTGGATACAGTTTTCCTGTCATCTGATATATGTAGATAATTATAAGCTGTGTTTACATCCAGTAATATGTCTGCAGCTCCCTGTATATAGAAGACTACATTTAACTCTCTTATTATATCAGATAATGTGTGTAATGTGTGTGATATCCCATCCACATCCAGATCCCCTCCATCATGGAGGAGTTCCTCATGTCTCTCTCTGCCCTCATTATCTCCATCCTCAGTATCACACAAATCACTTGTGTCTGATTCCTCATCATCTTCATTGTCGGTATCCCACAAATCACTTGTGTCTGATTCCTCATCATCTTCATTGTCGGTATCACACAAGTCACCTGTGTCTGATTCCTCATCATCTTCATTGTCGGGAATCCACAAGTCACTTGTGTCTGATTCCTCATCATCTTCATTGTCGGTATCACACAAGTCACCTGTGTCTGATTCCTCATCATCTTCATTGTCGGTATCACACAAGTCACCTGTGTCTGATTCCCCATTATCTCCATCCTCAGTATCACACAAGTCACCTGTGTCTGATTCCACATTATCTCCATCCTCAGTATCACACAAGTCACCTGTGTCTGATTCCACATTATCTCCATCCTCAGTATCACACAAGTCACCTGTGTCTGATTCCTGTAAGACAGTCAGTGGATCCGTCATGTTACACAGCTCCTCAATGTGACGCAACTTCCTGGACAGCTCCTCCTTCTTTATTTCCAGATCCTGGATGGAGATGGAGATCCGCTCTGCCCTCCCAGAGATTTCCCTCAGGATTCTCTTCTCCAGGTCTTCCAGACGTCTCCTGAGGTCTCTAAACAGGACAGTGACACTTTCAGTGTCACCAGCTGCTTCTTCTTCTACTTTCCTCCTGTGTTCCTGCAGACTCTGGACTCTTTCCTCCGTCTCCTCTCTCTTTGTCAGAAGTTTCTGCAGAACATTCCTCAGTGTCTCCTTCTTCTTCTCAGTAGCCTCATCCAGTGACACCATCTCATGTCCTTTATGTCCTCCAATCATACAACAAGAAATACAGATACAGGTATTATCCTCAGTGCAGTAATACTCCAGGATCTTCTTATGGACGGAGCATTTCCTGCTCTCCATGGACAAGGTGGGGTCACATAAGACGTGTTCTGGGGACTTTTTGTGGACTCTCAGGTGTTTATCACACAGAGAAACCTCACAGTGCAGACAGGATCTAACAGCAGGTACAGGAGAGTCCACACAGTAAGTACAGAAGACCCCGGACTCTTCCAGATCTGGCTGAGTAGACAGGAAATTCTCCACTATGTTACGTAGTGTTATGTTCCTCTGCAGTGCAGGCCGATCCGGAAACTTCTCTCTGCATTCAGGACAGGAATATCCTCCAGACCCCCTCTGTGTATCCAGCACACGATCAATACAGACCCGGCAGAAGTTGTGACCACATCTCAGGTTTACAGGATCGGTATAAATGTTCAGACAGATGGAACATTCCAACTCAGCTGTCAGGTTAGCAGACGCCATCGCTGAAAGTAGAAGAGAGAAATGAAAGTGAAAAACATTTGAGAAGAACGCAGTTGGGAGGGGTCACTTCCTCCCACACAGGGTGAGGCTGGGCTGTGACTTGTACTGAATTCATAGGATTCGTTATATGGAGGAACACAGATAATAAAAGGATTTCATTAAGAACAATTTACCCGTTTCTAAAAAATGCTCATCCTATATTGTGATATTTGTATTTTCCTTTATACTAAACTGTCTTTTCTTATGAAAATTTACTGTTGTGAGACAAGCTATTACAGGTACTGTGCTACACTGCTGTTGAAGACTCCAAGAGCGAGAATAGAAGACTGCAGAGGATATCAGGGACCATCTGGAGTGGAGCTGCTACTGCTGCTGAATTTCCACCAAGATAAAGGTGGAGAAGCTATTAGTGCCAGATAGCTAGGTCTGCATTCCAGGTGAGTTGGAAGATCTCCTCGTTGCCACAGATCTTGTCTTCTGGTCTACAACAAAAAGACAGTCATTGCAACAGGACTTTGCTGCAACATCCATCTGGAGATATCTCTATTAATACCTATACACAGGGGTCAAGTCCTGGGGAAAAAAGTGGGGGAACTCCCACCCAAGATCCACTCGCCAACCAAAAAAAAAAAAAAATGATACGCTCATATGCACGAACGCTTCAAACGTGGTATTTTTCATCCAATTTTCATATTGTGTGTATGAAGCTTAACTGTTAGTACATAAAAAAAACAATCCTCAATAAACATAAATATGGTAATTCTCTGAATAATCAGCATTCATTCAATTGTGCTTCCATGCAAATGTGAACATCATGTTCTGATCTTTATTGGGGAATGTTATTTTGTATATAGAGTGTTTATGTGGTGAGTTTACACTTTTCATTGAACAGAGTTTGGATAACACAGGGTTAAACGAAAAGGACATAAATTAACTGCACATTATCTGGACAGAATGCTTGGGGAGATAGTGATGTGTTCCTGCTTAGGAGATGTATGTTAGCTTGGGGGGCTGAAAACTTTGCAGAGCTCCAACACACACTCGCTGCTATTCCAACCCTTCACATATTTCCACATAAACTTCCCTCCTGGCATTAAACTTTGTCAGGTATTGTGCTCAGCTTACCACCCCAAACTGATGTTCCTCCCTCAGCTCACCTCTCTCCCTGCATGTCCTGTGAGCAGAATAGCTGTGCTCCTCCTCTGGGTTCTCTCATCATATGGCACTGAAGATAGAGGAGGGGGGATTCGGCGGGACACACAGAGCAAGTATGCAGGAGACTGGGGGGGGGGGGAGAGGAGGAGACAGAAAATCAGGAGGGGCCGACGGGGAGGAGCGCATTACGAGAGGTCTGACTAAATACAATCTCTTAGCAGCAGGGACCTGATCTACCTGTCAGCTAGCTGTGATTGACAGGTAGATCGAAGCGGAAGCTGTCATGGGGCCCCCTACTGGCAATGCCTGAATGGTCAGGTGTGCGGCACTTACTATTGCGAGCTGTGTCGGCAGCTGCTGGTGTAGCACCTGCCACACAGCTTGCATACTTCAAAGTCTTGCAGGACACGGCTGCTAACGGGAACTGAGTTCCTGTTGTGGAAAAAGTACAGGAACTCCGTTCCCATGCGTTCCCGCAGGACTTGAGCCCTGCCTATACAGTAACATTATATGTGTAGCGCCGGTTCTCCTGATGAGTACGCGCTATTTCTTTCAATTTAGCTTTTGCCCAAAACTGTAGTTGAGTTTTGGGGTTAATTGTTCTAAATCATGCTTTGGCATCAGTTTGGCTGGGCTGTATTGAGGTTCTGCCTGGTCATATGTGGGGTTTTCACCTGTGAGAGGCCTTAGAACGCAGTCTGGTTGGACGCATTGGGTACCAATCTCTTCTCGGAGCCAATCAGTGGGCGTGTTTGTCTCGCTGTGCATTCCGGGAGAGGGTACTTAAGGTGCTGGAGTCACGTGGTTCAGGGTTCTGGTCCAGAAGTTGTTGCTGACTCCGTGGTCTTGGTCCTCCTGACCAGCCCCCAGAGGCCCTCATGGCCTGGGGTGCGGATCCATCCGTTTCCGAGCCTCGGAACTGGCTAGTTCGAGGCGCAGTAACTGGAAGGAGGATTCTAAAGTGTTCCGGTGCCATCTCGGGTTTGGGGAGGCCCAGCAACTCTACACGCAACCAGGGGAGGACTCTTCAGAAGAGAGCCACGCACGAGACTGGCTGCTCGGTAAGAGCCTGGAAGCTGAGCTGCCATGGACATTGATTGAATCCACAATTTCTTACAGCATCGCCCGACCGGCTGAAAGATTCTGGTACAGTAAGAAAAGTTCCTACCTTTCCCTTCTGGTTACAACTAAGTTTTCAACCAAGTCTGTGTGAGAGACTTTGCAAAGCAGGAGTTGCTTGTTGGCTGCTAGATCCAAGCTTAAGGATTTATCCAACCGTAAAGAATCCAGTTGCGAGTGGCTATTCCCTGGATTATGTACAGAGAGAGACTTTTATTGAAGTCAGCAGTTCTAAGCACCTAAGCTAAACTTTATCCTTATACCCTCTATTCCCAACTTAGAGACTGAATTCAACTGGTTTAAGCAAAATAAAAATCCTAAAAAGGAATTCAGGTGTCGGTCTCTACAGTTACTGGGTCATCAACCCTGGGAGCCCCTAGACAAGGACGAGTTACGAGCTGGAGGAGGTAATCGGTAAGCCCAGAAAAATTCAGCCGCTGCTTCGGGGGTCAGTGCTACATATATATATATATATATATATACACACACTGTATATACCTGGGTATATGTGCACAATTCCACTATCAGGCTCTTTGGTGATAATACCTGTCTGTACATTGAATGTATATAGTATTATTAATCTCTTCTCATAAGCTTGTATTATTTCTATTCTATACTGGTGTGCATATATGTACTTACGGATAATGTTACATGCTGATTGTAGTAGTTCTGTTCACAATTACTTTGATTAGATTACTGGCTAATTTCCCAGGAAGGGAATCCCTTCTGTTCAGAGAGGTCCTGTCCCGGGTGGAGGCACTGCCAACTTTATTATCAATCCCATTCTTTCACTTAGCAAAGGTTCTTGTTGTTTTATTTACCTACAAAATTAGTGCAATATCCTGTCTGAGGAGGGACATTTTTATTAACCTCCCTAATAAAGGGCTCTGCTGGGATCGAAGTGGGAACATGTCAGCACGTGCAGTCTGTACTCCTGTCTGCAGGTGGGGCTAGGTTCTAGCAGCAATGCAGAAGTGGAAGGAAGCTCTAAGAAACTTAGTTACTCTGTGACTTCCTGCCATCATTGGAGGGGGGGGGGGGGGGCAGCTGTCTAATTGGAGGCTGGTACACTCATTTACCTGCATGGCCATCTTGGGTGAGAGCGGTGTCTATTTAAGACACTGGCTCCTTGATTTGGCATGCATTTCTGCAAATGGTTAGTGTAGGGACAGTTTCCTTGTCTGTCTGGGAGAGAGTTTAGAGGTAGGGAAAGGTTTCAGAAGAGTAGGAACAGTGCAGGGAGTACGTCAACCTCCATCCAGGAAGCCTCCCATGTGAATGTGGACCGGTCAGGCTGCATTCCTGCTCCTCAATGCAGAAGATGTCGGTATCATCCGAAGTAACTGATCACTGTTAAGCCCCATACACACGCGCGGATTATCCGAGGACCAGGTCCGTCGGATCCTGTCCGTCATACTTTGTCCGATGTTGGTGTTGCATACACACGGTCGGACAAAGTTGTCGGAAAATCCGATCATTCTGAACGTGGTGACGTTTGTTGCCTACGACGGGACTACGTAGAGGCTAGTAGCCAATAGCTTTGGTCTTGTAATGTGATCTGAGCATGCGTAGCACTTTGTCCGTCGGAATTCGATACACACGATCGGATTTGGTGTGATCGGACTTTGTTGTCGAAAAATCTATCCAGCAGGAGATAGGACTTTGTCCATCGGACAATCCGACGTACACTGTCCGATGGTGCCTACACACGGTCGGATTTTCCGACAACATTGTCCGATAGGACAGAATCCATGGGAAAATCCGACCATGTGTATGGGGCTTAACAATTTTCCTTAAGTGGCTCCGGATTGTTGGGTTTAACCACTGGGCCTTGTTGTACTTTGTTGAAACTTTCTATAATACACAGTTCATGCTACGTCAGTCTTTGTGTGATCACTGCTTGCCAACACACAATGCTGCACCCTGTTCACACTTGGCGGTAGTTGGCAGGATATGCCTCTTTTTGTAGCTGGTGCGGACGCAGGAGTGGGGCCACTATAGTACCACTTGGAGCATGTAGGCAGGTGCCTAGAAGGGGAATGTTATGTGTCAGTAAGTTAGCTAATCTGCCCAGGTTGGGGAATAGATAAGCTGTGGAATTTTCGGGTCCTGCCTTCTGTCCTGGTGCATATATAAACAGGGGGAAGGAAGGGCTCAGGGAGAGCCTGCTCATGGGACTGTTGAACAAGGGCTCCGACTGCTTCTCCAGCTCCTGTTCCAGGACACCTCTCCACAACCATGTCATAAGAGGCTCCCGAGCTCCTCCGCCGAGGCCTACACCCCCCCAGGTGGGGGTGGGCCTCCTGCTGCAGTCTAACACTCCATTCTTCAATTCACCCAGCCGACAACTCCCTTCCAGTGGGCTGGACCTGAGTTTATGTAGGAGACCTGCCCCCTGCCAATCCTAGTTGGGGATTGGTCAGGGCTCCTCACACGAGCTCCTTGTCACTCCAATTACCAGCCCTGCCCCTCTTCCAGAACATTCTCTCTGGAAGCAGGGGAGGCGCCCAAAAACTGAAAGACAGGTAGTCACACCCACTGCTACACTAACCACTCCCTGGCCTTCAGATCAAAACAAACGGGCCTAGCATGCAGCATAGGCCTGTTTAAATTTACCTGCCTGACAGCTATCACCCAAGACACCTTACCTCTAGCACCTACCTATGATAGAGGGTGCTACATTAGGTATGGGTGAGAGAGGAGGGGGAGCATTGGTGAGAGAGCTGGAGGAGGGCATTGCTCAGAGAGCTGGGGGACATTTCTGAGAAAGCTGGGGTCGGCATTAGTAAGAGAGGGGGTATTGGTGAGAGAGCCTGGGGGCATAAGTAAGAGAGGAGGGGGAGCATTGGTAAGAGAGCTGGAGGAGGTCATTGCTTAGAGAGCTGGGGAGGGGGCATTGGTAAGAGAGCTGGAGGAGGTCATTGCTCAGAGAGCTGGGGGGAGGCATTGGTGAGAGAGCTGGAGGAGGTCATTGCTCAGAGAGCTAGGGAGCATTGTGAGAGAGCTGGGGGCATTGCTGAGAGAGCTGGGGAGAATTGGTGAGAGCTGGGGGGGCATTGGTGAGAGAGGAGGGGGACCATTGGTGAAAGAGCTGGAGGAGGGCATTGCTCAGAGAGCTAGGGGGCATTGGTGAGAGCTGGGGGGGCATTAGTAAGAGAGGGGAGTATTGATGAGAGAGCTTGGGGGCATAAGAAAGAGAGGAGGGGAGTATTGGTGAGAGAGATGGAGGAGGTAATTGCTCAGAGAGCTGGGGGGGGCATTGGTGAGAGCTGGCGAACATTGGTGAGAGAGCTGGGGGGCATTGGTTAGAGAGCTGAATTTTGTTTAACCACACCCTTAAGCCCCTCCTACCATTAAGACTTTGGCCACACCCACACGTTGCCGCTACGTGCGCCGCAGCTCACCTGCTCCCTCAATTGTCCCTCATTCTGAAGTTCGTTGGGAGGTGTGCATTACAGGAAGTTAAAAGTGTTTTCTGGTAATGTCTCTGTGCCGCAGGAAGAAGAAAGTTTTGAAGTTTGAAAAGAGCAATGTATAAGGGAGTGGCCCTGTTCAAAAGAAAGCAGGCGATAGCTGCAAAACGAATCTGTCTGTATTGAGACACTCATGAGGGAGTAAGCACAATGGACTACACACTGGTACTGTGGGATCACTTTAACCACTTCAGCCCTGGAAGAATTGGCTGCTCAATAACCAGGCCATTTTTTGTGATACGGCACTGCGTTGCTTTAACTGACAATTGCGCAGTCGTTCGATGCTGTACCGAAACAAAATTTAAGTCCTTTTTTACTCATAAATAGAGCTTTCTTTTGGTGGTATTTAATCATCTCTGCGGTTTTTATTTTTTGCGCTATAAACAAAAAAAAAAGCAACAATTTAGAAAAAAACACAATATTTTGTACTTTTTGCTGTAATAAATATCCCCAATTTTTTCCCTTAGTTTATGTATTCTTCTACATATTTTTGGTAATAAAAAAATCGCAAAAAGCGTATATTGATTGGTTTGCGCAAAAGTTATAGCGTCTACAAAAAGGGGATAGATATATGGCATTTTTATTATTATTAGTATTATTTTTTTTTACTAGTAATGTCGACGATCTGCTATTTTTATCGGGACTGCGACATTATGGTGAACATATTGGACACTTTTGACACTTATACAGCGATCAGAGCTATAAAAAAGCACTGATTACTGTGTAAATGTCACTGGCAGGGAAGGGGTTAACACTAGGGGGGGATCAAGGGGTTAACGGTGTTCCCTGTGTGTGTGTTCTAACTGTGGGGGATAGGAGTGACTATAGGAGATGAGAGATCCTGGTTCCCAGCTAGTAGGAACTCATGATCTGTCTCTCCTCTCCTCACAGAACTGGGATGTGTGTGTTTACACACACATGTTCCTGTTCTGCCTCTCGTGCCCGCGATCACACATGGCCGGCGGTCATCGCGACTGCCGACTATGAGCATCAGCACGAGCACGAGCATCAGCGGATCCTGCTTAAAGGGACCAAAAAGTACAGCTATGACAGTTTGCGGGATCGTGCCAACCTGCCGCAGTATAATGACGGCGGCTGGTCAGCAGGCAGTTAAGCTATACCATATTCACAAATAGATGGTTGCCGACACCTGTATGTCTCGTCAGAAAGAAGGGGAAGATGCCTCCACTTTTTTAAATTGATTACTATTTCCCTGTGTGCGTGCTCTAAGGCCGCGTACACACGAGCGGACTTTCCCGCGGGATTGTCCGCCGGACTAGGGTCCGCCGGACATTCCGACCGTGTGTGGGGCTCCGGCTGACTTTTTCCTCCCAAAAGTCTGGCGGACTAAGTTTTAAGTTTAGACTTAAAATTGTCCGCTGGACTCGGCAGTCCGGCGGACAATCCCGCCGTCTGTGTGCTAGTCCGCGGGACTTTTGAAATGAACGGACTTGCCTCACACACGGAGGAAAGTCTGTTCATTTAGAATGTGACTCCAGGTAGACGGGACTAGCGAAGGCAGTGAATGTCGCCGCGCTAGCCACGTCACCTGGTATGGATTTAAAGGGGAATACCTACGCCGAAAAAACGACGTGGGGGTCCCCCCAAATTCATCTCAGACCCTTATCCGAGCACGCAGCCCGGCCGGTCAGGAAAGGAGGTGGGGACGAGCGAGTGCCCCTCCTGAGCTGTACCAGGCCATGGGCCCTCAACATGGGGGGTGCCCTGGGGAAAGGGGGGTCCTGCGGCCCCCCCACCCCAAAGCACCTTGTCCCCATGTTGATGAGGACAAGGGCCTCTTCCCGACAACCCTGGCCGTTGGTTGTCGGGGTCTGCGGGCGGGGGGGCTTATCGGAATCCAGGAGCCCCCTTTAATAAGGGGGCCCCCAGATACCGGCCCCCCACCCTATGTGAATGAGTATGGGGTAGGAGGTACCCCTACCCATTAACCTAAGGAAAAAAGTGTAAATAAAAAAACGACACAATTTTTTAAAATACTTTATTGCACAGCTCCGGGGTCTTCTTCCGTCTTGGGGGTGTTCTCGCCGGACTCCTCCGCTATCTTCTGCTCTTTTACTAGCTCTTTCACTAGCGGAGGAGCACAGCTTTCTTCTTCGTCGCCGCCGTCGTCTGGGGGTCTTGTTCTGACTTCGGGGGTCTTTTCTGTTCTTCTTGCCGTTGGCTGGGGCCCCCCTTTCCCCAGGGCACCCCCCATGTTGAGGGCACGCAGCCTGGTACAGCTCAGGAGGGGGGGGGGCACTTGCTCATCCCCACCCCCTTTCCTGGCTGGCCGGGCTGCGTGCTCGGATAAGGGTCTGAGATGCATTTGGGGGGGACCCCCACGCCGTTTTTTTTTTTTTTCGGCGTAGGGATTCCCCTTTAAATCCATACCAGGTGACGGGGCTAGCGCGGCGGCATTCACTGCCTTCGCTAATCACGTCTACCTGGAGTCACGTTCTAAATGAAAGGGCTTTCCACTGTGTGTGAGGCAAGTCCGTTCATTTCAAAAGTCCCGCGGACTAGCACACAGACAGCGGGATTGTCTGCCGGACTGCCGAGTGCAGCGGACAATTTTAAGTCTAAACTTAAAACTTAGTCCGCCGGACTTTTGGGAGGAAAAAGTCCGCCGGAGCCCACACACGGTCGGAATGTCTGGCGGACTCTAGTCCGGCGGACAATCCCTCGGGAAAGTCCGCTCGTGTGTACGCGGCCTTAGAGCACGCACGCAGGGAAATTGTGGCGTAGGGATTTCCCTTTAAATCCATACCAGGTGATGGGGCTAGCGCGGCGGCACATTCACTGCCTTCGCTAGTCCCGTCTACCTGGAGTCACGTTCTAAATGAACGGACTTTCCTCCGTGTGTGGGCAAGTCCGTTCATTTCAAAAGTCCAGCGGACTTTCGCCAAAACTTTGGCGGATTGTCCGGCGTGTGTGGGCAAGTCCACACGTTCGGAAAGTCTGTCGGTTTGTCCGCTGGACTAGGTCCGGCGGACAATCCCGCCGGAAAGTCCGAGCGTGTGTACGCCGCATAACTGTGGGGGATAGGAGTGACTATGGGAGATCCTGGTTCCCAGCTAGTAGGAACTCATGATCTGTCTTTCCTCACAGAACTGGGATGTGCTTGTTTATACACACACACGTTCCTGTTCTGCTTCTCGTGCCCGCGATCACGCATGGCTGGCTTTCATCGCAACTGCCGACCATGACCATCGGCACCCCCACTGTGCAAGGGACCAAAGTACAGCTATGACAGTTCGCGGGATCGTGCCAACCTGCCGCAGTATAATGACTAATTTCTGCCTGACCCACAACTACTTTGACTTCAATGGCGAGTTTTACTTACAAGTACAGGGGACCACCATGGGAGCCAACTTTGCCCCTTCCTATGCCAACCTAGCCATGGGCTACTGGGAAAAGGATTGCTAATATTGTATTTTTTGGTTGCTAGTTCAGAAACACGTCACATTTTTTTGACGTCACTGCCGGGCGCCTTGCTGTGTTTGCTCACCAAGCCTCGTTCTGATCCTGATCACACGGCCGTGTCTCTATCCACGCCACAGAGGTGGAACGAGCATTGCGGAGACATGGCGCGGCCAGCAATTAGCACTGGCGTCTGTCCTCCCCCACTCACTTTTCCTGGAACCCTTATCTCTGTCTGATGGACTCTGTTCTATCCCATCGGACTGTGATGTGAATTAACCTTGAATAAGCCTGGGGCGCTGAAGGATACCACGCTGTGCTCAGCCATCCCACCCTTTCCTGCCTGGATTTGATGTGGTGCCAGCTTACAAGATCTGCTGTGACTTGCAGTCCTACTCCATCTCTTCAGCCCAGCAAACGGACCTGAATACAACTCCTCTTTCCTCCGTGTGAGTGGATATTGTTGTTTAAATAAATTGTTTCATGATATATACTCAGAGGCGCCCCCTTTCCTTGTTTTTATTCTAGCCTACTGGAAACCGCTTCTGGTTTTCTTGGTGGCTGCCCTGACTGATCCAATGACATATATATTTACGAGTGTATATATGTGTACATATATATATCCCTCTATCTCGGCCCCTGGACTATTGGGTACTACATTTTAAGGCATCTGTGTATTGCGCCTTTTATGATAAAAATCGCAGATCGCCGCCATTACTAGTAAAAAAAAAAAAAAAGTAATATTAATAAAAATGCCATAAAACTATTCCCTATTTTCTAGACGCTATAACATTTGCGCAAACCAATCAATATACGCTTAATGCGATTTGTTTTACCAAAAATATGTAGAAGAATCCAGATTGGACTAAACTGAGGAAGACATTTGTTGTTTAAAAATGTTTGGGGGATAGTTATTAAAGCAAAAAGTAAAAAAATATTGTTTTGTTTTTTCAAAATCGTCAGTCTTTTTTTGCTTACAGCGCAAAAACTAAAAACCGCAGAGGTGATCAAATACCATCAAAAGAAAGCTCTATTCTATATATAGATATATAAATATATATATATATATATATATCTATATATTTGCAAAAAAAAACATAAATTTTGGTACAACGTCGCACGACCGCGCAATTGTCAGTTAAAGCAATGCAGAGTCCTATCGCAAAAAAAATAGCCTGGTCATTAAGGGGGTAAATCCTTTCCGGTCTTTAAGTGGTTAAACATACTAGAAGCACGCTGTATATAGCTGGTTGCTAAGTCTACTTTTACATTGGGGCGGGGGCATTAGTGGTAAATCGCCGATAATTTTAGCGGCACTTTACCGCTGTTTCAGCCGCTAGTGGGGCACTTTTAATCCTGCTAGTGGCCAAATAAAAGGTTAAAAAGCGCCCACATAGAGCCACTGCTGAAGCGCTTTGCAGGCGCTCCGGCAGTGGTGTCCATTAATTTCAATGGCAGTGGCAGTGGAGGAGCGGTGTATACACTGCTCCTGCACCGACTTTTCCTGCAAGCGCACCGTGATTCGACACTCACTCATCTGGGACACATGACAGGTCCCAGATGACTGTGCGGCGCCTACAGGAAGTGATGTTTAGCCCGAGCAATGAAGGTGGCAGACTACGAGGGACCCCCTAGCAACAGGCATTTAGAGGTGAGTAAAACATTTTTTTTTTTCCAATTATTTTTCTTTTATTTTTTTTATGATTTTTAAGCCACATTTTTTTTTTTTTTTTTGGTGGCAACCCCACTTTAACAACCGATGAGTCATCAGCGGTCAGTGGGTTTTCCCCTGCTGACAGCTAAATGTAAAAACAAATTTGCTGGCCAAAACAAAATTATTTTTAAAAAAACAGCACAAGATGCTTTGGAGTGGGTGCCCCAAACATCCCCCCCCCCTATTTTGAGGGCATGCGGCCTGGTATGGTTAAGGAGGGGTGCCGCTCATTTGTCCCCTTCCTTTCCTGACCTGCCAGGCTGAATACTCAGATAAGGGTCTGGTATTGATTTTGGGGGGAGCCCCCCACCATCTTTTATTAAAAAAGACCTGAAGGTTTTTTTTTTTTTTTTTTACATTCAGCCGTCAGTGGGGAACCCCATGTTATAAAACGGTACCAAGATTTGTAAACCCCTTAAAGTGGATGTAAACTCTCACATGCACCCAGTAAAGTGAATAGCCTCGGATGATACACAGAGATTAACCGCTTCAGCCCCGGAAGAATATACCCCCCTTCCTGACCAGAGCACTTTTTGCAATTCAGCACATGCGTCGCTTTAACTGACAATTGAGCGGTCGTGTGACGTTGAACCCAAACAAAATTGACGTCCTTTTTTCCCCACAAATAGAGCTTTCTTTTGGTGGTATTTGATCGCCTCTTTGGTTTTTATTTTTTGCGCTATAAACAAAAAAATAGCGACAATTAAGCATTATTTTTTGCTATAATAAATATCCCCAAAAAATATATTAAAAAAATATTTTTTTCTCAGTTTTTAGGCCGATATGTATTCTTCTACATATTTTTGGTAAAAAAAAAAGCCGCAATAAGCGTATATTGATTGGTTTGCGCAAAAATTATAGCGTCTACAAAATAGGGGATAGATTTATAGCATTTTTATTATTATTATTTTTTTTTTACTAGTGCAGCGCACTACTCCCTTGGGAGCTGCTGGGTGTGTTCATACTTACTGCTAACATACCTCCATTCTTCCCCCCCTGCACAATTCACAACAGACACAGTCAATAAAGATTGAACAGATAACTTTATTCTTCTTGGTTCCGGTCCATTGCAGATACATTAAAGGAATGTATGAGCTGCCTCCTCCTCCTCCTGGTTCCTTAGAGTAGTTAAGTCCCTTCCCCTTAGTGAACTGACTGATGCCCCTCTGACCACCACCTTGGTAAATGGATGCTGGAAGTCCCAGGCCTCACCTGCCCATCTTGCCTCCTGCGATCCTCCCAGGTCAGTTCAGGAAAGTCCGGATGACATCCCGGTCTACGCCATCCTCTTTGCAGCTACTTCCCGCTTCTTGTAGATAGAACCATCCCAGTCGGGATGCCTGGTACACTTCTCCCAGGGTTTCTTAGATAACTTGGTGTAGGTGGACCATCCAGCACTGAGGTCTCTGAACCCTCAGGCCTTCAGGTTTGGTTCCTGCTCTCCAGCGCTGGGGTCTCTGAACCCCCAGGCCTTCAAGCCTGCTCCTTGGAGTCACATTTTGAATGTTTCTCTGGACTCAGTTTCTTCCCATCTCCCCCAGAAAGTATGTGACCTCAGTATATATATATATATATATATATATATACAGTGGTGTGAAAAAGTGTTTGCCCCCTTCCTCATTTCCTGTTCCTTTGCATGTTTGTCACACTTAAGTGTTTCGGAACATCAAACCAATTTAAACAATAGTCAAGGACAACACAAGTAAACACAAAATGCAATTTGTAAATGAAGGTGTTTATTATTAAAGGTGAAAAAAAATCCAAACCATCATGGCCCTGTGTGAAAAAGTGATTGCCCCCTAAACCTAATAACTGGTTGGGCCACCCTTAGCAGCAACAACTGCAACCAAGCGTTTGCGATAACGTGCAATGAGGCTTTTACAGCGTCCTGGAGGAATTTTGGCCCACTCATCTTTGCAGAATTGTCCTAATTCAGTTACATTAGAGGGTTTTCGAGCATGAACGGCCTTTTTAAGGTCATACCACAACATCTCAATAGGATTCAGGTCAGGACTTTGGCTAGGCCACTCCAAAGTCTTCATTTTGTTTTTCTTCAGCCATTCGGTGGTGGACTTGCTGGTGTGTTTAGGATCATTGTCCTGCTGCAGAACCCAAGTTCGTTTCAGCTTGAGTACACGAACAGATGGTCGGACATTCTCCTTCAGGATCTCTTGGTAGACAGCAGAATTCATAGTTCCTTTTATCACGACAAGTCTTCCAGGTCCTGAAGCAGCAAAACAGCCCCAGACCATGACACTACCACCACCATATTTTACTGTTGGTATAATGTTCTTTTTCTGAAATGCAGTGTTCCTTCTACGCCAGATATACTTGGACACACACCTTCCAAAGAGTTCCACTTTTGTCTCATCGGTCCACAGAATGTTGTCCCAAAAGTCTTGGGGATCATCAAGATGTGTTGTGGAGAAATTGAGACGAGCTTTGATGTTCTTTTTGCTCAGCAGTGGTTTTCTCTTTGGAACTCTGCCATGCAGGCCATTTTTGCCCAGTCTTTTCCTGATGGTGGAGGCATGAACGCTGACCTTAACTGAGGCAAGTGAGGCCTGCAGTTCCTTGGACGTTGTTGTGGGGTCTTTTGTGACCTCTTGGATGAGTCGTCGCTGCGCTCTTGGGGTAATTTTGGGCGGCCGGCCACTCCTGGGAAGGTTCACCACTGTTCCATGTCTTCGCCATTTGTGGATAATGGCTCTCACTGTGGTTCGCTGGATTCCCAAAGCTTTGGAAATGGCTTTATAACCCTTTCCAGACTGATAGATCTCAATTACTTTCTTTCTCAATTGTTCCTGAATTTCTTTGGGTCTCGGCATGATGTGTAGCTTTTAAGGATCTTCTGGTGGACCTTACTGTGTCAAGCAGCTCCTATTTAAGTGATGCCTTGATTGTAAACAGGTGTGGCAATAATCAGGCCTGGGTGTGGCTAGAGCAATTGAACTCAGGTGTGGACAACCACAGTTATAGTATGTTTTAACAAGGGGGGCAATCACTTTTTCACACAGGGCCATGATGGTTTGGATTTTTTTTCACCTTTAATAATAAACACCTTCATTTACAAATTGCATTTTGTGTTTACTTGTGTTGTCCTTGACTATTGTTTAAATTGGTTTGATGTTCCGAAACACTTAAGTGTGACAAACATGCAAAGGAACAGGAAATGAGGAAGGGGGCAAACACTTTTTCACACCACTGTATCAGGCCCGCCCCTGCCCATACAAATTAACGATTGGGCCAGGGCCATATACACTGCCTGCACTCCAGTCCCTGACCTGCCTCCTTTCCAGAACACTTCTTGGAGAAAGTAAGGGAGGTCTTTCGGAGCAGAGGTGGTCACACCCCCCTCTATTCTACTACATCCCAAACCAAATTAACAACCAGGCCTAAACAAGCCAACAAACAGGGTAAGGCACTGGCAATTTACTTAACACTTACCTACTAGCACCCACCTAAAGGTGGTGGGCGCTACACTAGTAATGGTGGTAATCTGCAATTTTTATCATGACTGCGACATTATGGCGGACACATCGGACAATTTTGACAAATTTTTGGAACCACTGGCATTAATACAGCGATCAGTGCGATCAAAAATGCATTGATTACTGTAAAAATGTCACTGGCAGTGAAGGGGTTAACACTAGGGGGTAGTGAAAGGGTTAACTATGTTCCCTGGGAGGTGATTCTAACTGAAGGGGGAGGGACCAACTACAGGAAGTGACGGATCGTGGTTCCTAGCTAATAGGAACACACGATCTGTCACTCCTGTCAGATCAGAACAGGGAAGTGTGTGATTACACACACTCGTCCCTGTTTTGTGTCTCCTGGTCACGATCGCTCGTAGCCGGCGGTCATCGCGACTGTTGGCCACGAGCATTGGCACCCCTGCTGTGCAGCGGGTGCGCGTGCCTCTGGCGGCGTGCATGCGCCTGCTATCCGGACCTGGCGAGATCACGTACAGTAACGTGAATTTGCGCAGGGGAGCCAGCCTGCCACAGTGAAATTGCGACGACTGGTCCGGAAGCGGCTAAAAAAATCTCCCTATATAAGTTTTACTTGTTTATTTGCAGTCTTCTCTTGTCTACAACCCTTCAAAAGTGCAGATTTGTGATAAAATCATTATGCATCTGTGAGGAGTACAGAGGAGGGGTGGAGAACTGCAGTTACAGCTCTTATATACTGTTTGAGAGCTTATTGGAGGAAAGGGGCACACCCCCCTCCACATAGGCAGAGGAATGTAGGGTCATGCAGAGCTGTATTCTGAACACACAGGCTGTGTGCTTATCTCCCTCCCCGACACAAATTTCAGCCCATGTTATCTTGTGTGTCGGAAAACTTCTCAGAAGTGACTCATGCTGGTAACTGAGGAAGGAAGCACCAGAGAGAAAGAACACTTAGAGCTTTAGACAGAGATAAGTAAACACTACAGTAATATGTGCCTAGTTCAAATTTCATGACTGGAGTTTACAACCACGTTAATGGTAAAAACACTAGTGTAGTCTCAAGGAAAATAGGAAGACAGTGCTTTTGGAAGCACACTTGTAAAAAGGCATGGGGATGCCTTTTGTAGAGCCCAAGAAAGCGTAGCAGAGGAAGTCACCTCACGAGACAGGGTAGCATTTCCCTTTGATGAAGATGACAGAATTGGACCCTTGCAGGTGATAGATGGCCCAGAGGGGCCATCAGATTATCCGATCGTGTGTACACAAGTCCATCGGAAATCCAAAGTACGCATGCTCAGAACCAATGCTAACCATAAGACAACATTAGCAGAAGTTGCCCAAAGGGTGGCGCTAAAGAGCTGAAAAACCACGTAGTTTTGTGTAAGTTGGCTGACAACATTCTGCCGTCTGTATGCAGAACAAGTTTCACGGCCAACACCCTTCGCACAAAATTCCACGGATTTGTCAGATGGAAATCCAATCGTGTGTATGAGGCTTAACCACTTAAAGCGGAGTTCCACCCAAAAATGGAACTTCCGCTTTAAGCACTCCTCGCCCCCTTACATGCCACATTTGGCATGTCATTTTTTTTGGGGGGGAGTGGGGGCTTCGCCCAAGGCGACTCCTCCTTTCGCTTTGGCGGCCCCTCCCTCTAGGCGATCTCCTGGGACATGTGACAGGTCCCAGGAGATCACCTGTCCACTCCGGGAGCGCAGCACGACTTGCGCATGCGCCGTGAAGCTGAAAGCTGTCTTGTCCGGGCAATGGAGGCGCCGGTGGGGGGGAGGGGGAGAGCAGCGGCGTTCCGATCGGCCGCATCGCTGGACCGTGGAACAGGTAAGTGTCTATTTATTAAAAGTCAGCAACTACACTTTTTGTAGCTGCTGAATTTAATAAACGTAAAAAGCCTGGAACTCTGCTTTAAGGACAGAGCCTCGTTTTGAGATTTTGGTGTTTACAAGATTAAAACATTTTTTTTTTGTAAATTGATACCCAGCATTTTACACTTCAAATTGCACCTGCTCGTGGAATGGCGTCAAACTTTTACCCTTAAAAATCTCCAAATGCGACGTTTAAAAAATTCTACAGGTTGCATGTTTTGAGGTACAGAGGAGGTCTAGGGCTAGAATTATTGCTCTCGCTCTAATGATTGCGGCGATAACTCACATGTGTGGTTTGATCACCGTTTTCATATGCGGGTGCTACTGAAGTATGCGTTCACTTCTGTGCGTGAGCTCGTCGAGACGGGGCGCTTTAAAAAAAAAAAAATATTTCCTATTTATTTTACTTGATTTTATGAATTTTTTCACAGTTTTTAAAAAAAAAAAAAATTTGGGTCACTTTTATTCCTATTATAAGGAATTTAAACATCCCTTGTAATAGAAAAAAGCATGACAGGTCCTCTTGAGATCTGGGGTCAAAAAGTCCTCAGATCTCATATTTGGACTTAAATGCAATAAAAAATAAAAAAATAAAAAAAAATTGTCATTTGAAATAATGACTTTGAAAAAATGGCCCTTTAAGAGCTATGGGTGGAAGTGACGTTATGACGTCGCTTCCGCCCTGCTATGGTGTGGAGACAGGTGGGGGCGATCTTCCCCTCACTCGTCTCTATACGCGGCCACGGACAGGTCCCGATCGCCTCCGCCACTGCCGACGGTGGAGGGTGGCACCTCTCCCGCCGCCAATAACGGTGATCTCGTGGCGAATCAGCCGCAGAGACCACCATTATCATAAACAGGACCGGCTCCTGAAGCGATGGATACCACGGTTGTGGCAGGAGCTGCTGCCGTTACCGAGATTCCCACCTTTAAAGTGCCAACATATATGTACAGGATGGCTGTGGAAAGGAGCTGCGCTAAAGAATGAAAATAATTAAGAAAATTGATATGTGATACGAAGTGTAGTCCAAATGAGGACTGAAAAGTATTTGCCCAAATAGCTATACGTTTCATATAAAAGTGTCAAAAAGGAAGTCTGCATACAATCAGATTAATATAAAAATGAATAAATAAAAACCCGACTGAGCTCTTCCTATTTGTGTGGAAGTGAAATGGAATGTGCACAGTGAATGTACGCTAATTAGTGAAATCAAAAGACCACATAGAAAACATGCATTAGCATAAATGAAAAACTAGTGTAAATAGGTAAACACCCTACTGGGCATTCAATAGTGTATGGTACCTGTTATCAACTGTTGTAAAGAAGATACAAATTTATATATCATATACTATAAACAGTGTGCAAACTGAATCCTGGACTGTGGCCAGTAAACCTTGGTGAAAATAATCCAAAAAAAAGGATAATATTTCAGCTTGATAACAAAATATTGATGAACACCCTACAGGGCATTCAAAACAATATTGACCTTGTTATTGGCTATTGGAAAATGAATGCCAACTAGGTACCCTAACTGGAATATAACCAGTGAACTTTTGGTGAAAAAAGAGTCTAAAAAAAATAAAAATACAAATAAAAAGTAAACACCCTACAGAGCTTAAAGATTGCAATGGTGACCAAATATGTGTATAATCCCCAGGGAAAGGGAAAAAAAATCCCTTAGGGGTTGGGTGACAACCGTTTCACTAAAAAAGAATATTCAAACACATAGAAATTTAAAAAGTAAAAAGTAAACACCCTACAGAGCTTAAAGATCACAGTGGTGACCGAGTATGTGTATACTCCCCAGGGAATGTATGGAGACAATCCCTAAGGAGTTGTGTAACAACCACTTCACCAAAAAAATAATAAAATCAGTCACAAACAATATAAATAAGTGCGTCTTGAAATGCACAATGTAGCAAACAAGTTCCGTGCTGTTAACAGTCTATGTGAGGACTCCAAAAAATCTTGAAATGAAAAGTGACTTGTATAACACCAAGAAAAGATGTGAAGACCTCCACCATAGGGCAAACTTGTCTCCTTACCGGAACTATATGGTCCCTTTTTTAGGGGGACCTTTCACACAGGTGGCTCTTAACCCTAGCCAGGGGTATACAGGGAAGAACGTCCGGTATCCAACCGATCACATTGACTCGTCCAGAATAGCTCCCAACCAGGGTCCTTCTCTGATGTCAGCTCAAGATTAGGCTCGGTGGCCAAATAGCAGTTGGAACCAAAGGGGGTTAAAGAGAGCTCACATAGTGTGAAATCCAACGATATTTTATTAAATAAAAATAAGTAAACACTTACAGTGTAGCAAAATTCAATAGGCTTGAAGCGAGCCGGCCGGTCTCGCAAATACAGCCCGTGGTGTGGGATCACGTCTTACAGCGGTAGCGTCAGGACGTAGCTCCTCCTCCCTACGCGTTTCGTCATCAACGGACGTCGTCACGGGGCACGGGCTGCGTCATGACGCACCGCTTTATATACAGGCACTGATCCCCCAAGCCTCATTGTGAATCTCAGACTCGGGAACAGCGTCCGCCATTTTGGAAGAGGGAAAGAACACTCTAAACCTCATATGAACTGAAGGATCAGTTGATATTAAATTTGTTCCAACCAGTAGTAGGGGCAAGTGGTCTACACCGTATCTAATTGGAACGAAGCGTTCCTAACGGATTCACATTGAGTGAGAGACACAAAACAGGTTGGGGAATATAAAAATAAAAACATATATAAAATAAAATAAAAATTATGCAGTTAGCCTTGCCAGAAAGGTTTTGTATAGCCTAATTGTATGACAGGGACTGCTCAGATTTACGGAACTTAAAAGGTCCAATACAATATATTAACCCAGTGCGGGGTGAGGGAAAGTTGTCTATTTAGCAAGGTGAATGCACATTGGTAGACAAAACTCCATTATAGACTGGAAAAATAAAAATAAAGATGAAAATAAGATTAAAAATAAAAATAAATGAGAATAAAAATAAAAATTGGCCTCTTTGAGGAGGTATATATACATTTATGGACGGAACTCCATTATGGACCGACAAAAATGAAATTTGAAATCTCAAAGTGTTAGATCCTGAAAGGGAACTCTATAAAGAGGGGTACATACAAAAGGTTGTAGTAAAAAGTTCCCTTGCTTCAAAATTTTAATCGTCATTATGTATGTTAAAAATATAAAAAGTAAAAATTAGAATATTCAAAATTACCGTTGATGGAAGTATAAAGGAGACTAGTTTTTGAGCGGGCTATATGGTTAAGGTGGAGAACGGTCAGGATGGGCTGTTCTTACTGTCAGAGATCCACAATGATGGCCATACCAAATACAATACTATACAAGCATATAATACATTTAGATGGAATAGAGCAAATCTATAATATAGAAGTATATACGCTCATATATTGACAATAACCAACATGATAGTGGAACCAACCCACATGACTATAATACGTAGAAACATATGTCGCAAATGACCAGTGCAAGAAAAACATAATGTTGTCAGAAACTACCATGCACACGATGTTAATATTGTGTGGACAGCTTAAAGGCAAGCTACTATGAATTGTCTATGAAACAGTTAATGTCGACATCTATATTGAGCCCGAACGGTGTGTAACTTTTGAGTTTGTGGACCCATGACATTTCCAATTTTGAAATACTGTTCACCATATTGCTCCCTCGCCAGTGTGGCCTAAATTTATCAATACCCAGAAATATGGTGTTATTGGGATCCCTGTTATGAACTCGAAGGTAGTGCTTGGAGACTGAGTGCTTTGTGAAGCCACGACGTATGTTGTTTATGTGCTCGTTCAATCTGACCTGTAGTGGTCTTTTAGTCCGGCCCACATATTGGAGCCCACACGGGCATTGGAGCATATAGACCACTCCTACTGTGGAGCATGTAATGAACGGCTCTATGTCATACTGTTGGGAAGTGCAAGTAGAAACAAATGATGTAGTTCTTCTGGTTTTTATTTTGTTAAGTGTGCAGACTTGGCAACGTCTACACTGATGGTAACCTTTGAGCATCGGAAAAAAGCCAGTCTGTGTGAGAGGAGGATTTAGAATGTTGGGAGCTATCTTGTCCTTCAGAGAGGGAGCTCCTCTGAAAACAACCTGAGGTCTTTCAGGAAGGATAGCCCCCAATATTCTATCACTCCGTAGGATGTGCCAATGCTTGCCAATGATATGTTTAACATTAGCATGCTGGCAAGAAAAGCTGGTGATAAAGGGATTACAAAATGAATCCTTTTTTTGACCTGGCGGCTTTTCAATTAGTAGTGTATTCCGATCAGTCTTGTCCACTAAGGCAAGGGTGTCGGTAAGGAACTCTGGTGTGTAGCCCTTATCCCTAAACCTGGAGGTGAGAACAGATGATTGAGCTAAAAAGGTGTCATGATCGGTACAGTTGCGTTTTAAGCGGAGGTATTGGCTCTTTGGGACTGATTTCAACCACGACAAGTGATGGCAGCTGTCTTGTGGGATAAAAGAGTTGCGATCAGTGGGTTTGAAGTAAGTTGACGTCTTAAAGGAACCGTTGTCAATGGATATGGAAAGATCTAAGAAATGTATGGATTCCTGGCTTGCCTCATAGCTGAGGTGTATCCCTCTGTTGTTGTTATTAAGGTGGCGCATGAAATCGGATAATTCCGATTCTCCACCCTTCCATAGGAGGAGGATGTCGTCTATGTAACGTGCCCACAAGACTATTTGAGGTCTTGGCTGGGCATAGACGACATCCTCCTCCCATTTGGCCATATAAAGATTCGCCAGACTGGGAGCATATTTAGCTCCCATGGCGACACCCCTATCTTGCCTGTAGTATTGCCCATCGAACCAGAAGAAGTTGTGCCCTGCGGCAAACTCTAATAGTTCCATGATATAATTAATCTGTATGCGGGGCAATTTGGAATTTTTTTGCAGATAGTATGACACAGCCTCTAAACCCAATTGATGTGGGATTATCGTGTAGAGGGAGGTCACGTCCGCGGTTATCAACCATAATCCTTCACATGGTGTTATAGTTGAGAGGAGGTTGATAACATGTCTGGTGTCTTTTGTGTAAGATGGCATTAATTGCACCAAGGGCTGTAGGAAAAAATCTATATATTTGCCCACCCGGGACGTCACAGAGTCGATCCCACTCACTATGGGACGTCCCGGGGGGCAAGTCTGATTCTTGTGCACCTTGGGCAGATAGTATATAATCGGTATCCTCGGTACCTTCGGGATCAAAAAAAGGCTCTCCTTTTTGTTTAATATCTTTAGGTCTAATCCTTTAACAACCAATTCCTCTAAAATCTTCCTATATTTGGTATTAGGATTGGATGGCAATAAGACGTATGTGGCCTCATCAGCCAAAATCCGTCTCATTTCCTGTAAGTAGTCATCTTTATTTAGGATGACTATGCCGCCCCCCTTGTCGGCGGGGCGGATCACTAGATTATTGTTAGAGCATAGGGTGTCGATACCCAAATCAATGTCCTTTTTGTTTCTGAATACCTTAATTTTCATTTCATCTAGGTCTTTAAGGGCTAAATCCCTAAAAACTTTCAAGGAAGGGGGCAGATGGCCTGGGGGGTTGAATAGGGAGGCGTTTCGTAATCCTGAATGTACGTAACCTCTAGTTACCAACACAGATGGATTATATGGGTTTGAGGCCATATACCTCTGTATGTTGAGTTTTCTAACATATTTATGGATGTCCATGTAAGTTTGAAACTTACTTATGTTACGTGGTGGTGCATATTTTAAGCCTTTGTCTAGAACTATTAATTCAGGTTCGGTTAGGGTGTGGGAGCTCAGATTGTATATGCCAGTGTTAGTTATGTTCGTGGTCTTTTGGGACTTAGAGCGCCTCCCCCCTCGAGTTCCTCTCTTAGTTCGACTACTCTTTTTACCCCTTGGTTTGGCCTGGGAAAACCCCAATGTTGGTCTGTGGTGTTTCCCAATTGGTTTATTCTGGCATCTCCTCGCCCAATTGGAGGATAATCACCTTGGTTTCTATCTGTGTACCCAGTGGTGGAATTGGATTGAAAAAATTCCCTAGATGTCTCTAGGTCCCTCAGGGGTAAATAGCTGTTCTGTGTATTGATGTTGTAGTCATGTTGGTAATCACTATTATAGTGTATTATTGAAGAGTCTCCGTATGGTTCAGGTTGACTATATGTGTTATATTCTGTATAGTTTGAATATGTTGGATCGAGGTTAGCCCCTATTGGGCCCATCTGTGGATTACTATACTGGCCTCTATGTCCATATTGGGCACCAGGGTCGATATTGCCGCCTCGGCCGCGTGTGGGATACTGGCCGCGCGCACGGCCCCGGCCCCGAGAGCGTTGTGGTCTAAAGTTGTTGTACTGGCCACTAGTACCTCTTTGGGAAGGGGGGGGCATTGGGTGGTAATATTGAGTTGCTTGGCCCCTATTATTCTGATTGGAATGAACTGGGCGTTTGGAACCAGTTCCCATGGGTGGCCCCTGTGAGTTGCCTCTGGGGGATCCTCCCTTCCCCACGTGTGAATCTTGGTTCCCACTAGACTGAATGGAGGGTTTTACTGTAGATGGATGACCTGCCTGGGGGGTAGTGTCCATATCCCTACTATCAGTGCCCTGTTCTGCCAGCAATTTTCTTTGCCACTCAAAAACCGATTGTGAGGCATAATCTGCAACATCTCTATTGTATTTTTTCTTTTTTTTAATTTTTTGTTCTCTTTCCTCTTTCTCTAATGTTTTAAGTAGGCCTGCCGACCTTCCTAGATACTCTTCCTTGCCTTTAAAGGGAATCATTTTTTCTTTAATGAGTTTGACCTCTTCATCTAGTCTGGCAAGTTTGCTGGATTTGCGTTCAATCAAGAACCGTAAGAAGCTGAGACCAGCCTCATTGAAATGTTTATACCACCCTTCTAGGTCCGTCTCTCCCTTTTGGGGGCTTACATCCCACCTTAGACTTCGTGGTACCATATGATGTTTTACGTACGTTTCTAAAAACGCTACATCCCACTGAGTATGTATCTCAGAAATGGTGAGATTTTTGAGCCTCAAGAAGAGACCTCCGAGGTCTCCCTCGCCCTCCCTGAAAGGCTCAAATACCCCATCAATGTTGACCACCCTGGTAGCCCGGAAGTCAAAGATATCCATCACTGTTTGTGGTGGAGTTTGAATGGAAAGCTGCAACTAATGGGTATAAGAAATAGTAAAGTATAAGGAAAAAAGTTGCGCTATCCTAATGGGTTAAAGCTGCTGCTCGAAATGTTATACTACAAAATACAAAATGGCTGTGGAAAGGAGCTGCGCTAAAGAATGAAAATAATTAAGAAAATTGATATGTGATACGAAGTGTAGTCCAAATGAGGACTGAAAAGTATTTGCCCAAATAGCTATACGTTTCATATAAAAGTGTCAAAAAGGAAGTCTGCATACAATCAGATTAATATAAAAATGAATAAATAAAAACCCGACTGAGCTCTTCCTATTTGTGTGGAAGTGAAATGGAATGTGCACAGTGAATGTACGCTAATTAGTGAAATCAAAAGACCACATAGAAAACATGCATTAGCATAAATGAAAAACTAGTGTAAATAGGTAAACACCCTACTGGGCATTCAATAGTGTATGGTACCTGTTATCAACTGTTGTAAAGAAGATACAAATTTATATATCATATACTATAAACAGTGTGCAAACTGAATCCTGGACTGTGGCCAGTAAACCTTGGTGAAAATAATCCAAAAAAAAGGATAATATTTCAGCTTGATAACAAAATATTGATGAACACCCTACAGGGCATTCAAAACAATATTGACCTTGTTATTGGCTATTGGAAAATGAATGCCAACTAGGTACCCTAACTGGAATATAACCAGTGAACTTTTGGTGAAAAAAGAGTCTAAAAAAAATAAAAATACAAATAAAAAGTAAACACCCTACAGAGCTTAAAGATTGCAATGGTGACCAAATATGTGTATAATCCCCAGGGAAAGGGAAAAAAATCCCTTAGGGGTTGGGTGACAACCGTTTCACTAAAAAAGAATATTCAAACACATAGAAATTTAAAAAGTAAAAAGTAAACACCCTACAGAGCTTAAAGATCACAGTGGTGACCGAGTATGTGTATACTCCCCAGGGAATGTATGGAGACAATCCCTAAGGAGTTGTGTAACAACCACTTCACCAAAAAAATAATAAAATCAGTCACAAACAATATAAATAAGTGCGTCTTGAAATGCACAATGTAGCAAACAAGTTCCGTGCTGTTAACAGTCTATGTGAGGACTCCAAAAAATCTTGAAATGAAAAGTGACTTGTATAACACCAAGAAAAGATGTGAAGACCTCCACCATAGGGCAAACTTGTCTCCTTACCGGAACTATATGGTCCCTTTTTTAGGGGGACCTTTCACACAGGTGGCTCTTAACCCTAGCCAGGGGTATACAGGGAAGAACGTCCGGTATCCAACCGATCACATTGACTCGTCCAGAATAGCTCCCAACCAGGGTCCTTCTCTGATGTCAGCTCAAGATTAGGCTCGGTGGCCAAATAGCAGTTGGAACCAAAGGGGGTTAAAGAGAGCTCACATAGTGTGAAATCCAATGATATTTTATTAAATAAAAATAAGTAAACACTACCCCCCAGGCAGGTCATCCATCTACAGTAAAACCCTCCATTCAGTCTAGTGGGAACCAAGATTCACACGTGGGGAAGGGAGGATCCCCCAGAGGCAACTCACAGGGGCCACCCATGGGAACTGGTTCCAAACGCCCAGTTCATTCCAATCAGAATAATAGGGGCCAAGCAACTCAATATTACCACCCAATGCCCCCCCCTTCCCAAAGAGGTACTAGTGGCCAGTACAACAACTTTAGACCACAACGCTCTCGGGGCCGGGGCCGTGCGCGCGGCCAGTATCCCACACGCGGCCGAGGCGGCAATATCGACCCTGGTGCCCAATATGGACATAGAGGCCAGTATAGTAATCCACAGATGGGCCCAATAGGGGCTAACCTCGATCCAACATATTCAAACTATACAGAATATAACACATATAGTCAACCTGAACCATACGGAGACTCTTCAATAATACACTATAATAGTGATTACCAACATGACTACAACATCAATACACAGAACAGCTATTTACCCCTGAGGGACCTAGAGACATCTAGGGAATTTTTTCAATCCAATTCCACCACTGGGTACACAGATAGAAACCAAGGTGATTATCCTCCAATTGGGCGAGGAGATGCCAGAATAAACCAATTGGGAAACACCACAGACCAACATTGGGGTTTTCCCAGGCCAAACCAAGGGGTAAAAAGAGTAGTCGAACTAAGAGAGGAACTCGAGGGGGGAGGCGCTCTAAGTCCCAAAAGACCACGAACATAACTAACACTGGCATATACAATCTGAGCTCCCACACCCTAACCGAACCTGAATTAATAGTTCTAGACAAAGGCTTAAAATATGCACCACCACGTAACATAAGTAAGTTTCAAACTTACATGGACATCCATAAATATGTTAGAAAACTCAACATACAGAGGTATATGGCCTCAAACCCATATAATCCATCTGTGTTGGTAACTAGAGGTTACGTACATTCAGGATTACGAAACGCCTCCCTATTCAACCCCCCAGGCCATCTGCCCCCTTCCTTGAAAGTTTTTAGGGATTTAGCCCTTAAAGACCTAGATGAAATGAAAATTAAGGTATTCAGAAACAAAAAGGACATTGATTTGGGTATCGACACCCTATGCTCTAACAATAATCTAGTGATCCGCCCCGCCGACAAGGGGGGCGGCATAGTCATCCTAAATAAAGATGACTACTTACAGGAAATGAGACGGATTTTGGCTGATGAGGCCACATACGTCTTATTGCCATCCAATCCTAATACCAAATATAGGAAGATTTTAGAGGAATTGGTTGTTAAAGGATTAGACCTAAAGATATTAAACAAAAAGGAGAGCCTTTTTTTGATCCCGAAGGTACCGAGGATACCGATTATATACTATCTGCCCAAGGTGCACAAGAATCAGACTTGCCCCCCGGGACGTCCCATAGTGAGTGGGATCGACTCTGTGACGTCCCGGGTGGGCAAATATATAGATTTTTTCCTACAGCCCTTGGTGCAATTAATGCCATCTTACACAAAAGACACCAGACATGTTATCAACCTCCTCTCAACTATAACACCATGTGAAGGATTATGGTTGATAACCGCGGACGTGACCTCCCTCTACACGATAATCCCACATCAATTGGGTTTAGAGGCTGTGTCATACTATCTGCAAAAAAATTCCAAATTGCCCCGCATACAGATTAATTATATCATGGAACTATTAGAGTTTGCCGCAGGGCACAACTTCTTCTGGTTCGATGGGCAATACTACAGGCAAGATAGGGGTGTCGCCATGGGAGCTAAATATGCTCCCAGTCTGGCGAATCTTTATATGGCCAAATGGGAGGAGGATGTCGTCTATGCCCAGCCAAGACCTCAAATAGTCTTGTGGGCACGTTACATAGACGACATCCTCCTCCTATGGAAGGGTGGAGAATCGGAATTATCCGATTTCATGCGCCACCTTAATAACAACAACAGAGGGATACACCTCAGCTATGAGGCAAGCCAGGAATCCATACATTTCTTAGATCTTTCCATATCCATTGACAACGGTTCCTTTAAGACGTCAACTTACTTCAAACCCACTGATCGCAACTCTTTTATCCCACAAGACAGCTGCCATCACTTGTCGTGGTTGAAATCAGTCCCAAAGAGCCAATACCTCCGCTTAAAACGCAACTGTACCGATCATGACACCTTTTTAGCTCAATCATCTGTTCTCACCTCCAGGTTTAGGGATAAGGGCTACACACCAGAGTTCCTTACCGACACCCTTGCCTTAGTGGACAAGACTGATCGGAATACACTACTAATTGAAAAGCCGCCAGGTCAAAAAAAGGATTCATTTTGTAATCCCTTTATCACCAGCTTTTCTTGCCAGCATGCTAATGTTAAACATATCATTGGCAAGCATTGGCACATCCTACGGAGTGATAGAATATTGGGGGCTATCCTTCCTGAAAGACCTCAGGTTGTTTTCAGAGGAGCTCCCTCTCTGAAGGACAAGATAGCTCCCAACATTCTAAATCCTCCTCTCACACAGACTGGCTTTTTTCCGATGCTCAAAGGTTACCATCAGTGTAGACGTTGCCAAGTCTGCACACTTAACAAAATAAAAACCAGAAGAACTACATCATTTGTTTCTACTTGCACTTCCCAACAGTATGACATAGAGCCGTTCATTACATGCTCCACAGTAGGAGTGGTCTATATGCTCCAATGCCCGTGTGGGCTCCAATATGTGGGCCGGACTAAAAGACCACTACAGGTCAGATTGAACGAGCACATAAACAACATACGTCGTGGCTTCACAAAGCACTCAGTCTCCAAGCACTACCTTCGAGTTCATAACAGGGATCCCAATAACACCATATTTCTGGGTATTGATAAATTTAGGCCACACTGGCGAGGGAGCAATATGGTGAACAGTATTTCAAAATTGGAAATGTCATGGGTCCACAAACTCAAAAGTTACACACCGTTCGGGCTCAATATAGATGTCGACATTAACTGTTTCATAGACAATTCATAGTAGCTTGCCTTTAAGCTGTCCACACAATATTAACATCGTGTGCATGGTAGTTTCTGACAACATTATGTTTTTCTTGCACTGGTCATTTGCGACATATGTTTCTACGTATTATAGTCATGTGGGTTGGTTCCACTATCATGTTGGTTATTGTCAATATATGAGCGTATATACTTCTATATTATAGATTTGCTCTATTCCATCTAAATGTATTATATGCTTGTATAGTATTGTATTTGGTATGGCCATCATTGTGGATCTCTGACAGTAAGAACAGCCCATCCTGACCGTTCTCCACCTTAACCATATAGCCCGCTCAAAAACTAGTCTCCTTTATACTTCCATCAACGGTAATTTTGAATATTCTAATTTTTACTTTTTACATTTTTAACATACATAATGACGATTAAAATTTTGAAGCAAGGGAACTTTTTACTACAACCTTTTGTATGTACCCCTCTTTATAGAGTTCCCTTTCAGGATCTAACACTTTGAGATTTCAAATTTCATTTTTGTCGGTCCATAATGGAGTTCCGTCCATAAATGTATATATACCTCCTCAAAGAGGCCAATTTTTATTTTTTATTCTCATTTATTTTTATTTTTAATCTTATTTTCATCTTTATTTTTATTTTTCCAGTCTATAATGGAGTTTTGTCTACCAATGTGCATTCACCTTGCTAAATAGACAACTTTCCCTCACCCCGCACTGGGTTAATATATTGTATTGGACCTTTTAAGTTCCGTAAATCTGAGCAGTCCCTGTCATACAATTAGGCTATACAAAACCTTTCTGGCAAGGCTAACTGCATAATTTTTATTTTATTTTATATATGTTTTTATTTTTATATTCCCCAACCTGTTTTGTGTCTCTCACTCAATGTGAATCCGTTAGGAACGCTTCGTTCCAATTAGATACGGTGTAGACCACTTGCCCCTACTACTGGTTGGAACAAATTTAATATCAACTGATCCTTCAGTTCATATGAGGTTTAGAGTGTTCTTTCCCTCTTCCAAAATGGCGGACGCTGTTCCCGAGTCTGAGATTCACAATGAGGCTTGGGGGATCAGTGCCTGTATATAAAGCGGTGCGTCATGACGCAGCCCGTGCCCCGTGACGACGTCCGTTGATGACGAAACGCGTAGGGAGGAGGAGCTACGTCCTGACGCTACCGCTGTAAGACGTGATCCCATACCACGGGCTGTATTTGCGAGACCGGCCGGCTCGCTTCAAGCCTATTGAATTTTGCTACACTGTAAGTGTTTACTTATTTTTATTTAATAAAATATCGTTGGATTTCACACTATGTGAGCTCTCTTTAACCCCCTTTGGTTCCAACTGCTATTTGGCCACCGAGCCTAATCTTGAGCTGACATCAGAGAAGGACCCTGGTTGGGAGCTATTCTGGACGAGTCAATGTGATCGGTTGGATACCGGACGTTCTTCCCTGTATACCCCTGGCTAGGGTTAAGAGCCACCTGTGTGAAAGGTCCCCCTAAAAAAGGGACCATATAGTTCCGGTAAGGAGACAAGTTTGCCCTATGGTGGAGGTCTTCACATCTTTTCTTGGTGTTATACAAGTCACTTTTCATTTCAAGATTTTTTGGAGTCCTCACATAGACTGTTAACAGCACGGAACTTGTTTGCTACATTGTGCATTTCAAGACGCACTTATTTATATTGTTTGTGACTGATTTTATTATTTTTTTGGTGAAGTGGTTGTTACACAACTCCTTAGGGATTGTCTCCATACATTCCCTGGGGAGTATACACATACTCGGTCACCACTGTGATCTTTAAGCTCTGTAGGGTGTTTACTTTTTACTTTTTAAATTTCTATGTGTTTGAATATTCTTTTTTAGTGAAACGGTTGTCACCCAACCCCTAAGGGATTTTTTTCCCTTTCCCTGGGGATTATACACATATTTGGTCACCATTGCAATCTTTAAGCTCTGTAGGGTGTTTACTTTTTATTTGTATTTTTATTTTTTTTAGACTCTTTTTTCACCAAAAGTTCACTGGTTATATTCCAGTTAGGGTACCTAGTTGGCATTCATTTTCCAATAGCCAATAACAAGGTCAATATTGTTTTGAATGCCCTGTAGGGTGTTCATCAATATTTTGTTATCAAGCTGAAATATTATCCTTTTTTTTGGATTATTTTCACCAAGGTTTACTGGCCACAGTCCAGGATTCAGTTTGCACACTGTTTATAGTATATGATATATAAATTTGTATCTTCTTTACAACAGTTGATAACAGGTACCATACACTATTGAATGCCCAGTAGGGTGTTTACCTATTTACACTAGTTTTTCATTTATGCTAATGCATGTTTTCTATGTGGTCTTTTGATTTCACTAATTAGCGTACATTCACTGTGCACATTCCATTTCACTTCCACACAAATAGGAAGAGCTCAGTCGGGTTTTTATTTATTCATTTTTATATTAATCTGATTGTATGCAGACTTCCTTTTTGACACTTTTATATGAAACGTATAGCTATTTGGGCAAATACTTTTCAGTCCTCATTTGGACTACACTTCGTATCACATATCAATTTTCTTAATTATTTTCATTCTTTAGCGCAGCTCCTTTCCACAGCCATTTTGTATTTTGTAGTATAACATTTCGAGCAGCAGCTTTAACCCATTAGGATAGCGCAACTTTTTTCCTTATACTATATATGTACAGGAGTCGGTCGGCAAGTGGTTAAGGTCCCTAACTCACATTCATATACTAGGGCCAATTTAGACAGAAGTCAATTAACCTACCAGCATGTCTTTGGAGTGTGGAAGGAAACCGGAGTACCCGGAGGAAACCCGCGCAGGCACAGAGAGAACATGCAAGCTCCAGGCAGGTAGCGGTTGGGATTTGAACCAGCAACCCTTTTTACTGCTAGGCGAGAGTGCTACCCACTACAGCACTGTGCTGCCAATATAAAGTAATAGTAGTGGTAAAAAAAAAAAGCACTTGTGGGTTTAACTAATCTTTTTTTGTATAATTCTCCTTTAGGGGGCGTGGCAGGGGGTGTGCAGAGTCCTCCAGCAGAGCAGAGTATTTCAGGAGAGGAGGGTTATAGAGGAAGAAGCAGAGTCCTCCAGCAGAGCAGAGTATTTCAGGAGAGGAGAGTTATAGAGGGAGGAGCAGAGTCCTCCAGCAGAGCAGAGTATTTCAGGAGAGGAGAGTTAGAGGAAGGAGCAGAGTCCTCCAGCAGTGCAGAGTATTTCAGGAGAGGAGAGTTATAGAGGAAGGAGCAGAGTCCTTCAGCAGAGCAGAGTATTTCAGGAGAGGAGCTGTATAGAGGAAGGAGAAAAGTTTAGGATAAAAGTTCACTTATATTAAAAAGGTGATAAAACCTGAGCACAAGGATAAGAAGTGATCCAGAGCCGGCCTCTATCTCCCTCATTGTTCTCAGCTCCTCTCACACCACTTCCTGGTCACACTGTGATGATGAAATCTGGGTGGAGCCTGATGATGTCATCACAGTGCGACCAGGAAGTGGTGTGAGAAGCTGAGAACAATGAGGGAGATAGAGGCCGGCTCTGGATCACTTCTTATCCTTGTGATCAGGTTTTGTCACCTTTTAATATGAGTGAATTGTTATCCTAAACTCTTCTCCTTCCTCTATAACTCTCCTCTCCATCCCTCCATTCCTAGGTCATGCCCCCTCCCTCTCCAGTCATTTTCCCTATGGAGATCCCTATCACCGGTCTGTGGAGATTTCTCTCCTCATCATTCCCATGGATCCTTCTGCTCGTAAGAGCGCGCTGCTCCGGGTGCCGGAACCTTCTGCGCTCCCCTTGTTCTGAGTTTGTCGTCTCCCAGTTCTGTTTATTTTCCCTCTCAGCACATTTATTTGGTGATTTTATACCGGCACAATGGAGGCATCAGGTTGTAGAACAGTGTGTGTTCGGGGCTGGAAGTGTTGGCAGAGGTGGCAATTAGGGATGGGCCCGGTGTTCGATTCGAACATGGGTTCGAATCGAACATCGGCCGTTCTGGACTCGACGAGCGGACGAACTATGTGGGCCGTTCGCATCAAATTCGTGTGATGCGAACGGTCCACAATGCACTGCGCCAGTCGCAGTGCATTGCTGGCTGATGATTGGCCAAGCATGCACTGTGACCCCGCATGCTTGGCCAATCATAGAGCCAGCGGTGAGGAGAGCAATAATTGGCCACAGGCAGGATGATCGGGTAGCCATGCCATTTTTCTCAAATATTTTCATCCATATTGCCAGGACAAGACATGACATTAAAGCCGCAAGTGGTTTTAAATGGCTTATTTTTTTCCTTCACAAATGTCATTTTGTGCAGGGACAGTTCTAAACACGGGAAACACATGCCACTTCACAGGCATACTTTAGACACCCCCCCAGGTACCATATTTAAAGGAATATTTCACTTTTTTTTTCACTTTATGCATAATTAAAATGACTGCTTCTTTTTGCATTGCTGCATGTCCCCTGGGGCAGGACCCGGGTCCCCAAACCTCTTTTATGACAATAACATGCATATTAGCCGTTATAATTAGCACTTTAGATTTTGAACGTTCGCGTCCATTGTAACTAATAGGGTTCTAACGTTCGCGCCAACTTTCGGTCTGTTCGCACGTTCTGGTACGAACCGAACCCGGGGGTGTTTCGGCTCATCCCTAGTGGCATCTATTCAATGGTGTGAAGGTTTCCACTTCTCCGACCCCAAAGTCATTTTTACCATCAATCTCTAGATATTTGTAACAATCTCATCATGCCATGCTCTCTCTTAGAAAGGACACCAGAGGTAGGGTTGCCACCTCATCCCTTTAAACCCGAACACATATATGAATTACACGGGTTCTGAGGCCAATTTAGCGCAAATAAGGCACCAAGTGAGTTTAATTACCACCTAAATCAGCCACAGAACCTGTGTAATTAATATGTGTTCGGGTTTTAAAGGGATGAAGTGGCAACCTTAACCGGAGAATGAACATGATAGCACTTGGAAGGTAAACTGGGCCGAGTCCAGTCTGGAGACCCAAAAAAGTCCCAGCATGCCTTATAAACGGAGTGCCATGGAGGCTCCCTTTACATTTCTAAAATAAAGTTTTTATACAAATGAAAACAAACACATGGATCAGATTATAAATGTTTACATTTTTATTGCTATATTATAAAACCATAAACAATTGTATTTTTCATTTCACTTTTCATAAACCATGAAATCAGGACTGGGGATATGGTGTGGGTTGGGGGGGGGGGGGGGTGGTCTTTGGGCTCATCCAAGCTAAATATGCACCAACTCCAAAAAAAAGCAATATCAATACTCAGAATTCCGGTCTGACAAATAACTTTATTGATACAACACCATCTGCACAAACTCCTCCCTCTGATGTGTTTGCTCCCAATAGAACTTAATTGTAGAGACTAACTGTGTGGTTGTTACTTCCTTAGGGTTGGTGAATGTATTCTGCTGCTGAACCTTTTCATTATATCTAAAATGAATATGGTCAGGTTTTTTTTATCCCTGGAAAATATAAAATATTGTAAACAAATATTTCACATTTGCCAAGTGCAGACAGCAAGTGGCGCTATTGGGTCAGTTCTCCAGCTCTCCTCCAGTTACTGACTTATGTGCTGTGAAGTCTGTAATTTGATCTCCTGCTATTCAGGCCACACCCAGCTGGATGAGTCAGAGGAAGGACACGCCCACCTCTCTGCCTCTACTTCATACAGCTTTGTGTGGAGGATCAATGAGAGAGAGACAACCCAAAAGTCAGCTGGTCTGTCTGATAGGGAAGCCCAGAATTCCCAGTGACAGCGTGTCATGGAAGCGCCCTGTCATCAATGGAAATATTTGTACCAGTATATATATATATATATATATATATATATATATATAAAAGTTATAGAAAAAAAGTGACACAAAAGATTTATAAATGAGGAAAAATTCCCAAAACCTTTTTTTATAAAGTTGATCTAAACACATTATTGTTCTTTTTAAGCATTTTGTATTTCAGGAAAATGAAAAGAGGAAAAAAAATAATACAAGAGACTCCCATGCTGAGACTTTAAAGGAAACCTGTACTGAGGGGACTATTAAGAAGACAATGCTGTTTGCCTGGCTGTCTCTGGTATTGTCTCAGTACTTTGAGACACTGACCTGGAACAATCATGCAGATGAAGAAATCCAAGTTTATTCAAAACTACCAATCAGAATACTTGTTCTGGGTCAGTTACCTGGAGAGTACAGAAGCCATTGGATCAGAATGACAGCCAGGGAACTTGTATTCTTTAGAAGTAGTTTTCAATGGCGGCCACCATACTTCCTCCATACAGATTCCTAGAATACAACTGTGTAGGATGCAGACAGGTTAGTGTGTGATGATATATTAGCAGTATGTGTCTCCTTTTTATGTCCTGTACATCCTGGGGAAGGTGAGAGCTCTATGCTGCTCTGTACACACACACCGGGTTATACCGCTCCTCTTCCTCTGCCCCTCCCCCAACCTGCTCTATTGTCACCCTTCACCCCTCCCCCAATTCTTCATGAGTCCTCCCAGTACAAATTGGAGTGCATCACCCCCCCCCCCCTATCTACCAGACCTCACTTCTGTCCTTCCCAGTCCCCTCCCCCCACATGGGGTCATGTGACCACTCCTAGATGTAGAGGTAACCACCTCCTATCCCATCACAATGACCGCACTGCATTCTCTGTACTGATGGATCATCTCCACCCTCTGTGTCTGATTATGGCTGGACATAGCGCCACCACAAGGAGGAGGGGCAGAACATCGGGGGAAGGGAAATTGCTGATATAATATGGGAACTTACTGTTTGGAAGATTCAAGTAGAACTTAAGACACAACTTTGTATTCATTTTGGAGAGAGTAAGAGAGGGTTATAACCTCTGACGGTATTTTATTACCATCTGTTTTCCATTGGGGAGACTTCCCTTCACTTCCTGTCCAATAACAAAAACAGGAAGTGATAGGAAATCCCTCCAAAGTAAGGAAATCCCTGGTTGTCACCAGAACTAGTGTCTTCATTGGAAGATTTCCCCTCTATTCCAGTTCTGGTAACAACTCGAAATTTGTGATTTTCTCTCACTTTGGGTGATAACCAAGGATGAGCTCCGGCGTGTTCGCATAGGGCACGTGCAGAGCCTGCCACGATGTCCGCAGTGAGACATTTACCGATCTCTGCAGCCGTGCATCAGGAAATGTCTCACTGCCTGTGATTAGCGATCTGCGGTGCCGACTTCTTGGCGGGCTCTGAATGTGCCGTATGCGAACACACCGGAGCTCATCCTTAGTGATAACATTCACCAGGACAAATAGAGAGGGGGGGGGGGGGGCTCTCTCTAAATGGGATGGAGACAGCAATAAAAACCTGACAGAGGCTCTATTCATTCTCTACGATAGATAGATCACATCCCCCTCACTAGAGATGCACCAATGCTGTTTTTTATTGGCGAGCACTGATACTTTCGGTCAAGTACTCACTGATAACAAGAACCAATAATTTGTGGTGAGTTTTGCATCTATGGAAAATAAATGGGTGCAAATCGCACTGCAAAGAATTGCATGCAATTTGAACTGGAATGTGGTGCGATTTTGCATGTGGTTTCCCCACTGCTCCTGTGTGAACACAAGCTTATCATAGTGATTTCAGCCTTGGTTCACACAGGAGCAGTGTGGCAAAATGCATGCGATTCACACCCATTCATTTTGTATGGATGCAAATTGCACCACAAAGTATTGTTACTGGTGTATCCCCACCCCTTGCTATAATTAGAGTTATTCCAGCCAATCACAGCGATCTGAGAGGGAGCGATGGAGAAGTCTCATAGAAATATATTTATCATAGGAAACCCTGCGGGACTAATAACATATAATAGGTGATCTATCCCTCTAAAACAATGAAAATAAGCAAGTATAAAAAAATTACAATCGTCATAGTAAAAATAAAAATTGAAAACAATCGCATTAGAACTCAGAACAAGAAATAAGTGCAAATCCCTTTAAGTATGAAGCCATATGAATGGAAGTTCATTAGTGAAGCCAAAACAATTGTTTATCCAGGTAATGTGATGTGCGAAAATCCCTCCACTCCAGTGCTATCCTCATTGTATTACACCCCCCGAGTGCTCAGGACTCCTCCCCCTTCTCATTCCCCCCCCCCCCCACATATCTTTATACAACCTCTCCCTACACTTATCCCAGCATGGAGGGGCTCAGTGAAGGTGGTGGTGAAGGTGCGGAGGTGTCGGATCGGGTCACACAGATCATAAAAGGAGATCCGACCGACCTCATAATCCAGATATATCCTGACTCTGTTACTGGAGATATTGGAGGGTAAGAGGATCCCTTTACTGTCATGTATCCCCTCATACTGATCACCATTCCTGTACAAACCCCAGGACTTTTTATTATATCCAATCACTGACTGCCCTCCTCTCCTCTCTATACTGGGGTAACACATCCCGACTCTCCATCCATCTGATCCCCCGACATCCACTTCCCAGTAATGTCTCCCTGAGGAGAAACTCCGACTGCTCAACACCTGAGGATAATCCTGAAATCTCTCTGGTGTTTCTGGACGATTCTGGTTTCTATCTGACCTGGATACAGTTTTCCTGTCATCTGATATCTGTAGTTTATTATAAGCTGTGTTTACATCCAGTAATATGTCTGCAGCTCCCTGTATATAGGATACATTTACCCCTCTTATTATATCAGATAATGTGTGTAATGTGTGTGATATCCCATCCACATCCAGACCCCCTCCATCATGGAGGAGCTTCTCATGTCTCTCTCTGTCCTCATTATCTCCATCCTCAGTATCACACAAGTCACCTGTGTCTGATTCCTGTAAGACAGTCAGTGGATCCGTCATGTTACACAGCTCCTCAATGTGACGCAACTTCCTGGACAGCTCCTCCTCCTTTATTTCCAGATCCCGGATGGAGATAGAGATCCGCTCTGCCCTCCCGGAGATTTCCCTCAGGAATCTTTTCTCCAGGTCTTCCAGACGTCTCCTGAGATCTCTAAACAGGACAGTGACTCTCTCGGTGTCACCATCTGCTTCTTCTTCTACTTTCCTCCTGTGTTCCTGCAGACTCTGGACTCTTTCCTCCGTCTCCTCTCTCTTTGTCAGAAGTTTCTGCAGAACATTCCTCAGTGTCTCCTTCTTCTTCTCAGAAGCCTCATCCAGTAACTCCATCTTATGTCCTTTATGATTTCCAGTCACACAAAATTTACATATACACGTATTATCCTCAGTGCAGTAATACTCCAAGATCTTCTTATGGACGGAGCATTTCCTGCTCTCCATGGACAAGGTGGGGTCACATAAGACGTGTTCTGGGGACTTTTTGTGGACTCTCAGGTGTTTATCACACAGAGAAACCTCACAGAGCAGACAGGATCTAACAGCAAGTACAGGAGAGTCCACACAGTGAGTACAGAAGACCCCGGACTCCTCTTGATCTGACTGAGAAGACAGGAAATTCTCCACTATGTTACGTAGTGTTATGTTCCTCTGCAGTGCAGGCCGATCCGGAAACTTCTCTCTGCATTCAGGACAGGAATATCCTCCAGACCCCCCCTGTGTATCCAGCACACGATTAATACAGACCCGGCAGAAGTTGTGTCCACATCTCAGGTTTACAGGATCTGTATAAATGTTCAGACAGACGGAACATTCCAACTCAGCTCTCAGGTTAGCAGACGCCATCGCTGACAGCAGGAGAGAGAAACGAAACTGAAAATCTCTGACACCGGAGAAGAACACAGTTGGGAGGGGTTACATCCTCCTACACAGGGCGAGGCTGGGCTGTGACTTGTACTTTATTCATAGGATTTGTTATATGGAGGGACACCAATATTGGAAGACTCTCCTCCATAACAAATATGCCTGTCTCTTTGGTCACTCTGGTGATAATTAGGACCTGTGTCAACAAACATTTGTTCAGAACTGATTTTCTCCACATACAAGTTAATAGTAATGCAAAAACAGATTACAACTGTCACAGATTAAAGCAATAAAACTGCTACTAAGCTGTTCCTTGTAGCCCTACAGACCATCAAGTAAGCTGAAATGTTACTTGTAGTTCCATAGTCCTAACATGTAAAGCTGTTTTGTTTATTGCAGTTCCAGAAACAGCCGCTCTGTTCTGACCTTGTTGCTGCACAGGACTGAGTACTATAGACGTCGGGCCGACCTCACCTGCTGAATAATATAATCAGATCACAGCTAGTCCCTGCTAAGCTTGGCTATCTGTTATCCAAAAATTGTATATAAAGTGAGCGCTATAAACAAATGAGAAAAATACAGCTGCTAGTACATAAAGGCGAATATACAACTCCCATATAGCATATAAAACACTGTAGGTGCAGCGCTATATCATATATTAATTAAGTAACAAAAATAGTGAAATAGTCCAAATAAATTTAAAAACGTGATATAGTCCCAAAATAGAGGTATATATAGGAAAAAATGTCCGATATGTGCTCTGATTGTCTAAATACAGCTCAATTATGCACTCACCAGAAGTGTGTGAATATAAAGCCTTAAGCCAAAATATCAATACTCCACTTAGGCCCCTTTCATACCGGGGCGTTTTTCATGCGGTGCAGCGCTAAAAATAGCGCCTGTTCACCGCCTGAAAAAATCCGGCCCCTTTAACTCCAGTGTGAAAGCCGGTGGGCTTTCACACTGGAGCGGTGCGCTAGCAGGATGACAAAAAAAGTCCTGCTAGCAGCATCTTTGGAGCGGTATAGGAGCGGTGTGTTCACCGCTCCTATACCGCTCCTTCCCATTGATTAGAATGGGACACCGCAGTAAAACCGCGGCAATACTGCCGCTACGGCGGCGCTCTGCGGGGGGTGTTTAACCCTTTTTCGGCCGCTCGCGGGGGGTAAAACCGCAGCGCCAGCGGCCGAATACCGCAGTTAAAACGACGGTAAAGCAGCGCTAAATATAGCGCTGCTTTACCGTCACCGCGGCTCCCCGCCCCAGTGTGAAAGGGGCCTTAGTGTTGTAAAACCAGATCCATCATCCGTGAGCCTTAAAGCGGAGCTGCACCCGCACCAAAAATATTAAAATTCAGCAGCTACAAATACTGCAGCTGCTGACTTTTAATAAATGGACACTTACCTATTCCAGGTTCCAGTGGTGTCGGCAGAATGTGACGAGTGAGCGCTCGTCTCTCGCTGCCCCGCCGCCATCCTCTGTCAGGGAATCAGGAAGTGAAGACGCAACGTCTTCACTGCCCGGTTCCCTACTGCGCATGCGCGAGTCGTGCTGCGCTTCTCTATTGGTCCCCGCTGTGTCCTGGGAACTGTGTTTCCCAAGACACAATGGGGCATCCTCGGATATGGGCGGGGATGCTAGTCCCGGAAGTGGGTGCAGATACCTGTATTATACAGGTATCTGCACCCCCCCCTCCCCCCTGAAAGGTGCCAATTGTGGCACCGGAGGGGGGGAGGACTCCGATAAGCGGAAGTAAGCGGAAGTTCCACTTTAGTACCCCCCCCCCCCCCACACACACAAAACACTAAATAGTTATTACATCTGTGAAATTTCTTACCGTGTAAGACAAATGTCTGATTAAATTTTCAGGAAGTCAGCTCTGTGATCCAAAAAATGCAGCCTGTATTCTGGCAGGGAGGAACAGGGATTGCATCATATCCTCTTCTCTCTCTCTCTCTAACTGTAATCCGACTACATTTCCCATGAATCCTTGGAATTGCAATGGATGTGGGAGGTACACAAGGCTTGTACATGTAAATGTGAACTCGCTTCAACATAAATCACACCCCTCATTCTGCAGCCAGAAAGCCAGAAATAACACACGGTATGATAGGTCACAGCCTTATACATGCAAAGCATTTTAATCTAAATGCATATTAATATATTATAAAATGAATGCAATTAATAAATACACTTAAAGTGGAGTTCCACCCAAAAATGGAACTTCCGCTTTTCGGAATCCTCCCCCCCTCCGGTGTCACATTTGGCACCTTTCAGGCCACAGTATCCGTGGATATCTATGCCATATCCGGCGCCTCCTCCGCCCCCCCCCCCGCTGTCTTCTGGGAGACATACAGGTCCCAGAAGACAGCGGGGACCAGTGAGATTGTGCAGCACGACTCGGGCATGCGCAGTAGGGAACCAGGCTGTGAAGCCACAAGGCACTTCCTGATTCCCTTACCGAAGATGGCGGTGGCTCCACCCGAGAGCCGAGGGACAGATTGGCTTTGGGTGCAGACATCGCGGGCACCCTGGACAAGTGTCCATATTTTAAAAGTCAGCAGCTGCAGTATTTGTAGCTGTTGACGTAAAAAAAAAAAAATAAATTGGCGGAACTCCACTTTAAATTAATAAATGTAATACATTTAATATAAATGCAAACCAGTGCCGCATTTCAGGGACCACCAGTGCAGCATGTCAGGGACCACAAATGCAGCTTACCAGTGTCCACCAGTGCCGCATGTCAGTGATCACCAGTGCCGCATGTCAGGGACCACCAGTGCCGCATGTCAGGGACCACTAGTGCCGCATGTCGGGGACCACCAAAGCCGCATGTCGGGGACCACCAGTGCCGCATGTCAGGGACCACCAGTGCCGCATGTCAGGGACCACCAGTGCCGCATGTCAGGGACAACCAATGGCGCATGTCAGCGACCACCAGTGCCGCATGTCAGGGACAACCAATGCCACATGTCATGGACAACCAATGCCGCATGTCAGGGACAACCAATGTCGCATGTCAGGGACCACCAGTACCGCATGTCAGGGACCACCAGAGCCGCATGTGAGGGACCACCAGTGCAGCATGAAGATCATTATCAGAAATTTATCGGGATGACAGAGTGTGACAGGAATTGTATTGTATGTGAAACGCGATCTCTGTAATGTCCCACATCCTGCCTGCATTGGAACAGTGCGCTGTCAATCACAATGCCGGTGGGACATTACAGAGATCGATATTTCACATACAATACAATACCTGACACAGCCAGAGATCCCCGCTGTGTCATCTGGCGATTTGTGATGACGTTCCTCTGCATGGAGATTGGGGGGCGGGCAGCGGTGGGGGCAGATTGCTGGCAGGGAGCAGAGGAGGAGGGAGGAGAGAGGAGAAGGAGAAAACCACCTACATGGGCGGCACAGACCGGGGGCTGTGAGACCCCCTCCGTCTACTACAGGAAGTGGAACTCCCTGCTAGAACCACAAGGGGGCGTGTCAGACCGCTGGTTGGAGTTACAGGAGGAATAGCAACCAGCGGTCTTACAAACAGGATGTCACTGGACAATAATGTTTTTTCAGCAAGATCAGCAGGCTATTACAGAGGAACTACAGAGCTCAGAAGAACATGGAAAGTTGGAGAAGGTAGGAGATCAGCAACAAGGAAATGGAAAAGAGTTTTTGCCTGGAGTTCTGCTTTAAGTTTGCCACCTCATCCTTTTAAAACCGAACACATGGTAATTACACAGGTTCTGTGGCTGATTAAGGTGGTAATTAAACTCACTTGGTGCCTTATCTGCATTAAATTAGCCCCAGAACCTGTGTAATTCGTGTAGCACCCTGGTGTTTAGGCAGGGTTGCTAATACATTTAGTTTGTCAGGTATTAATCATCCTGGCTGATTGTTAGAAGATCCACTGATTCCTCCATAACTCTGGATTGCTGCACCTGAGGCCTATTCCGGGGACATCTGGCTGCTAGGCTGTCTGGGGGCCTATCCAGAAGATGGAGAAGCAGCGCAGGGTTAGGACTGCAGGATTGGAACCCAACTGAGAGTAATGGTTCCACTGAATGGGGAACCAGTTGTGGTCGGAGGTAGAGGGGAAGCCATCGCCACTTAGGGGCCATCCACCTTATTACCGGAGACCATTGTGAGTAAGCTGGAGCCAGTACCAGAGCAGACTTCTCGCCAGCCAGGAACAATGAAGAAGTGGGAAAACTTCAGCAAGTACCAAGCCAGGGACCCAGCAGGACAGCAGAGGTGACATTTGAGGAGCATCAGTGAGTGTCAAGCCAGGGACTTAGCGAGTCAGCAGGGGTGACTCTTGAAGAGTATTTGTGAGTGCCAAGCCAGGAACCAAGCAGGGAAGTGGGGTTGATGCTTGAGGAAGATACCGAGTTATGGAAGTGGAAGAGCTCAGGGGATCCAGTGGCGATTGGGTCTGAGATTCTAGTGAGAGACTTGGAGCTTGGTGAGTGAAGACCTAGAGTGAGAGACTGTAGAGTGCAAGGAGAACTTTTGTGTTACCAATAGTTAAATACAACTACCATTAGTGACTGTTACAAGATTTGTTGCCATAGGAGACAGCGGTCCTAACTATAGAGAAGTGGTGTCTGGCTGGAGGCCTTCCACTGTATAGCTATATACCTATAGAAGTCTCAGAGTTTGCCAATTGTCATTACATCTACTTAAAATGGTGTTCCCATTATAAAAAAAAAAAAAATGTAAAGTCCGCAGCTACAAATTCTGCAGCTGCTGACTTTTAATAATCGGACACTTACCTGTCCCAGGGTCCAGCGATGTGGGGGATCGAAGCCCCGCTCGTCTCCCCCTCCGCTCTGCGGCGCCCGGCTGTGGCTTCATGAACTGTGATGATTATATAATGGAATCAGACAGATTAAAGAAAGTTTTGTCTTTAGATGGCAAACAAAGGCCAACAATGAAAATCAGATGCCAATGGACTCAGAGGGGGTTGTTGAACAGAAGAGCTCAGTCTCCACAACAGCTGGTAACACACACCATACTAGACCATTAACAAATAAGGGAGGATACCCCAACATGACATTGGCCCAACCTAAAAACACTAGGAAGTGGAACACCTCAAAATCTGGACCAAAAAAAGGGGGAAAAATATACTTCCCTACTTATGGGGAATACAGTGGTGTGAAAAAGTGTTTGCCCCCTTCCTCATTTCCTGTTCCTTTGCATGTTTGTCACACTTAAGTGTTTCGGAACATCAAACCAATTTAAACAATAGTCAAGGACAACACAAGTAAACACAAAATGCAATATGTAAATGAAGGTGTTTATTATTTAAGGTGAAAAAAAATCCAAACCATCATGGCCCTGTGTGAAAAAGTGATTGCCCCCTAAACCTAATAACTGGTTGGGCCACCCTTAGCAGCAACAACTGCAACCAAGCGTTTGCGATAACGTGCAATGAGGCTTTTACAGCGTCCTGGAGGAATTTTGGCCCACTCATCTTTGCAGAATTGTCCTAATTCAGTTACATTAGAGGGTTTTCGAGCATGAACGGCCTTTTTAAGGTCATACCACAACATCTCAATAGGATTCAGGTCTGGACTTTGGCTAGGCCACTCCAAAGTCTTCATTTTGTTTTTCTTCAGCCATTCGGTGGTGGACTTGCTGGTGTGTTTAGGATCATTGTCCTGCTGCAGAACCCAAGTTCGTTTCAGCTTGAGTACACGAACAGATGGTCGGACATTCTCCTTCAGGATCTCTTGGTAGACAGCAGAATTCATAGTTCCTTTTATCACGGCAAGTCTTCCAGGTCCTGAAGCAGCAAAACAGCCCCAGACCATCACACTACCACCACCATATTTTACTGTTGGTATAATGTTCTTTTTCTGAAATGCAGTGTTCCTTCTACGCCAGATATACTTGGACACACACCTTCCAAAGAGTTCCACTTTTGTCTCATCGGTCCACAGAATGTTGTCCCAAAAGTCTTGGGGATCATCAAGATGTGTTGTGGAGAAATTGAGACGAGCTTTGATGTTCTTTTTGCTCAGCAGTGGTTTTCTCCTTGGAACTCTGCCATGCAGGCCATTTTTGCCCAGTCTTTTCCTGATGGTGGAGGTATGAACGCTGACCTTAACTGAGGCAAGTGAGGCCTGCAGTTCCTTGGACGTTGTTGTGGGGTCTTTTGTGACCTCTTGGATGAGTCGTCGTCGTCTAATTTTGGGCGGCCGGCCACTCCTGGGAAGGTTCACCACTGTTCCATGTCTTCGCCATTTGTGGATAATGGCTCTCACTGTGGTTCGCTGGATTCCCAAAGCTTTGGAAATGGCTTTATAACCCTTTCTAGACTGATAGATCTCAATTACTTTCTTTCTCAATTGTTCCTGAATTTCTTTGGGTCTCGGCATGATGTGTAGCTTTTAAGGATCTTCTGGTGGACCTTACTGTGTCAAGCAGCTCCTATTTAAGTGATGCCTTGATTGTGAACAGGTGTGGCAATAATCAGGCCTGGGTGTGGCTAGAGAAATTGAACTCAGGTGTGGACAACCACAGTTATAGTATGTTTTAACAAGGGGGGCAATCACTTTTTCACACAGGGCCATGATGGTTTGGATTTTTTTTCACCTTTAATAATAAACATCTTCATTTACAAATTGCATTTTGTGTTTACTTGTGTTGTCCTTGACTATTGTTTAAATTGGTTTGATGTTCTGAAACACTTAAGTGTGACAAACATGCAAAGGAACAGGAAATGAGGAAGGGGGCAAACACTTTTTCACACCACTGTATGCTATTCCTACTTCCAATAGATTTGGAATATTGGAAGACAGGTATGACAAGGAAGTAGGTGAAAGGGATATAAGACCACTCCCATATGGAGACCAAATGGTCACACACCTCACCAGAACTCTAATAGGAATTACCTTGGGGGATCCAATAATTGGAATCACCCAAGGGGATCCAATAATGCACTCCCTAAAAGCAATGGGGTTCAATACGGGGGTTTTGTCTCTTGATCAGAACGCCACTGAGGCCTTTTTAGAGGAAATCAGGGCAACACCAATTTTCATGGTAATAAAAGATTTTCACATTATAGGGGTTCCTAGAAAACTGGGAACGATCACCCGTATAATGATGGGAGAGGCTCCCAAGGACAGACAAATGACCCCTCCTACATTGGCTCCCATGAGATCTAATGATGAAGGAAGTAATTTTTTTAGTGGTAGGCCAATTCCAAAAACGAAGCATCTACTGTATCTAGAAGAGGAACAAGAGGGAGAAGAGGGTATGGAACGCCCAAAAAAAGGAGGAGAACTTAACAAATAACCTCAGTAAGTCCACCTTCTCAGCTAATGAGTTGTCACTGTTAAACAAAGGATTAAAATTTGATCCCCAAATATAACAAAACAAACTCCAGACGTATATCGATATACAAAAATTTACAACACTGAAGAAATACTGCATTCATAATCCCATTATTAGGAATGTAAATACTCCAGTATATAAAAATTCTAACTTAAAGTGTAAGTTCACCTTCAGAGCTAAAAATCTGATTCCTTCATAAAAAAACATAAATGTATTTTATTGGTGTAGCAGTGACACCTTTTCTAGGTGTCCGCTATTGTAAATTTAGTTATTTTTGTTTCTCAGAACAGTAAAAGGGTTCTGAGAGTTAATTGGATAGGGAAGCTTTGGCATAAGTTTGACTGGGCTGTGTTAGGGTTCTGCCTGATCATGTGTGCGGTGAAGTGCACACGACAGGCTCAGAACCAGGCCTGGTTTGACGGTTTGAGTACCGGCATTCCTCTGAGCACATCAGTGGGTGCGTTTGGCCCCGCTGAGGAGTCTGGGGAAGGGTACTTAAGATGCTGGAGTCATGTGTTTGGGGTTCGTTAGGCCAGTGCTGCCTGTTTCCTGGATCTGGACGCGAGGGGTCCCGGTCAGGGGAGTGTGCGTCGCACCGCAACATGTTTGATTTAACAGGCCCCATCTGTTCCCGAGTCTCGTAACCGGCTGGTTCAAGGCGCAGTAGCTGAGGGAAGATTCAAGGCCTCCGGGTGCGCTCCGCAGCTCGTGTAGGCAACCGGGGGAGGACTCTTCGGAGGAGGGCCAAAAAGCTGTCATCCTGAGAAGTGCCTGGTTGCTGAGTTGTCAAGGACACTGACGAATCCGCACTTCCCCAATACTGCAAGTTTCGTTTATTCAAGTGTGATTGCCATAATCTCTGGCTAGAGATTTGTTCAGCTTGGAAGCGCCCAGCTGTAAGTGGCTACTCTCTGGGTTGGCAAATAGAGACTTTCGTATACTTAGCAATTCAAGGTGCCTGAGTTTTCTTCATCCTTGCCCTCTGTTCCCACATGAGACTGTGTCTGTTGGATGTTACCTCTGCAAATAAAAACCTTTCAAAAGGACTTTTATGGTGTCAGCGTGCAAAGTTGTTGGGTACTAACTCTGGGAACCCCTAGACCTCGAGGACGAAGCCAAGCGGAGGTAACCGGTAAGCCCAAAAGTCAAGGCCGCCCCATCGAGGGTTATGGCCGCTACATTGGTATTAGGGATCGGTGACTGAAACACACTCACTTTTATTAATCTCCCTCCTGACCCGTGTGACAGTTTACACCACTGGGATCTCTCAGAAAGGACACCAGAGGATGGACATGACAGAACCTGGACTGGTGACTGGACCAGTGAGGTCAGACATGTCATATTTAAATGGAACAGGCTGAGCTGAGTGGAATAAATCTTCAATGGGTCCATGTTACATCTACTGAGGACCACACCGACCTCATTCCAGAAAATGAGAAGAGCGTTTTGGCACTCTAATCTCTGTTAAATTATATTCAAAAAACCCTGCGCCAAGAAAACTAAGAGAAAAGGTGAAAACTAGGTAAATGTGAGTACCCACAGCTAGCTGTAAAAACTAAGTGATATGAGAAAAAAACAGTCCTTTAAATTAAATTACATTAACACAGGGGTAGAGTCCTGGGGAAAAAAAATTGTGGGAACTCCCACCCAAGATCCACTCCCCCACCTAAAAAAAAAAAAATGACATGCTCATATGCATACATATTTGACAGAAAGTACAGTGACTGCAAATGCGACATACTACAGAAGGTGACCAGACTGCGAATGCAACATACTACAGAAGGTGACCAGACTGCGAATGCAACATACTACAGAAGGTGACCAGACTGCGAATGCGACATGCTACAGGAGATGACCAGACTGCAAATGAGACATGCTACAGGAGATGACCAGACTGCGAATGCAACATGCTACAGGAGATGACCAGACTGTGAATGCGACTACAGAAGATGACCAGACTGCGAATGCGACATACTACAGGAGATGACCAGACTGCGAATGCGACATACTACAGGAGATGACCAGACTGCGAATGCGACATACTACAGGAGATGACCAGACTGCAAATGCGACATGCTACAGTCGATGACTAGACTGCGAATGCGACATGCTACAGTCGATGACTAGACTGCGAATGCGACATGCTACAGGAGATGACCAGACTGCGAATGCGACATGCTACAGTCGATGACTAGACTGCGAATGCGACATGCTACAGGAGATGACCAGACTGCGAATGCGACATGCTAAGGAGATGACCAGACTGCGAATGCGACATGCTACAGGAGATGGCCAGACTGCAAATGCGACATGCTACAGGAGATGACCAGACTGCGAATGCGACATACTACAGGAGATGACCAGACTGCAAATGCGACATGCTACAGGAGATGACCAGACTGCAAATGCAACATGCTACAGGAGATGACCAGACTGCGAATGCGACATGCTACAGGAGATGACCAGACTGTGAATGCGACTACAGAAGATGACCAGACTGCGAATGCGACATACTACAGGAGATGACCAGACTGCAAATGCGACATGCTACAGGAGATGACCAGACTGCAAATGTGACATGCTACAGGAGATGACCAGACTGGGAATGCGACATGCTACAGGAGATGACCAGACTGTGAATGCGACTACAGAAGATGACCAGACTGCGAATGCGACATACTACAGGAGGTGACCAGACTGCGAATGCGACATACTACAGGAGATGACCAGACTGCGAATGCGACATACTACAGGAGATGACGAGACTGCAAATGCGACATACTACAGGAGATGACCAGACTGCGAATGTGACATACTACAGGAGATGACCAGACTGCGAATGCGACATGCTACAGGAGGTGACTAGACTGCGAATGCGACATGCTACAGGAGATGACCAGACTGCAAATGCGACATGCTACAGGAGATGACCAGACTGCAAATGCGACATGCTACAGGAGATGACCAGACTGCGAATACGACATGCTACAGGAGATGACCAGACTGCGAATGCGACATGCTACAGGAGATGACCAGACTGCGAATGCGACATGCTACAGGAGATGACCAGACTGCGAATGCGACATGCTACAGGAGATGACCAGACTGCGAATGCGACATGCTACAGGAGATGACCAGACTGCAAATGCGACATGCTACAGGAGATGACCAGACTGCGAATGCGACATGCTACAGGAGATGACCAGACTGCGAATGCGACATGCTACAGGAGATGACCAGACTGTGAATGCGACTACAGAAGATGACCAGACTGCGAATGCGACATGCTACAGGAGATGACCAGAATGCGACATGCTACAGGAGATGACCAGACTGCGAATGCGACATGCTACAGGAGATGACCAGACTGCAAATGCGACATGCTACAGGAGATGACCAGACTGCGAATGCGACATACTACAGGAGATGACCAGACTGCAAATGTGACATGCTACAGGAGATGACCAGACTGCAAATGCGACATGCTACAGGAGATGACCAGACTGCGAATGCGACATGCTACAGGAGATGACCAGACTGCGAATGCGACATGCTACAGGAGATGACCAGACTGTGAATGCGACTACAGAAGATGACCAGACTGCGAATGCAACATACTACAGGAGATGACCAGACTGCAAATGCGACATGCTACAGGAGATAACCAGACTGCAAATGCGACATGCTACAGGAGATGACCAGACTGCGAATGCGACATGCTACAGGAGATGACCAGACTGTGAATGCAACTACAGAAGATGACCAGACTGCGAATGCGACATACTACAGGAGATGACCAGACTGCGAATGCGACATACTACAGGAGATGACCAGACTGCGAATGCGACATACTACATGAGATGACCAGACTGCAAATGCGACATACTACAGGAGATGACCAGACTGTGAATGCGACATGCTACAGTCGATGACCAGACTGCGAATGCGACATGCTACAGGAGATGACCAGACTGCGAATGCGACATGCTACAGGAGATGACCAGACTGTGAATGCGACATGCTACAGGAGATGACCAGACTGCAAATGCGACTTGCTACAGGAGATGACCAGACTGCGAATGCGACATACTACAGGAGATGACCAGACTGCGAATGCGACATGCTACAGGAGATGACCAGACTGCGAATGCGACATGCTACAGGAGATGACCAGACTGTGAATGCGACTACAGAAGATGACCAGACTGCGAATGCGACATACTACAGGAGATGACCAGACTGCGAATGCGACATGCTACAGGAGATGACCAGACTGCGAATGCGACATGCTACAGGAGATGACTAGACTGTGAATGCGACTACAGAAGATGACCAGACTGCGAATGCGACATACTACAGGAGATGACCAGACTGCGAATGCGACATGCTACAGGAGATGACCAGACTGCGAATGCGACATGCTACAGGAGATGACCAGACTGTGAATGCTACTTCAGAAGATGACCAAGTAACCAACTTTCAGCAATGCACAGCTATACAGGGGGGTTAACAACATTGTCAGGGAGGGTTTAGTAACAGTGAGTCTATAGACAGAAAGACCTACCTGGCCAGCCGGGCTCACCTCCCGCTCTCAGAGGTCCAGAGGCGGAGCTTTCTGCGGTAATGACGGGGCTTACTGCGATAGGGGCGGTGCTTATGACAATAGGGGCGGGGCTTATATCGGTAGGGGCTGGAATATTTGTAGTCCCGGAGAGGAGATCTCAGTGCTCCGAGGCACATACAGACTACATAGGGCGGGGCAGGGCAGGGTCAGAGCGTCAGTGGAACTCCCTGCCCCGCCCCTCCCTGCTGACAGAGCCTCCCTCTGCCTAAGCCGAGCCCAACAGCCAGCTATCTGCTAGAGCCTCGGGTGGCTCTAGTCCTTCAAAGGGAAGGGCGTTCCTGCTGTGAAAAAAGTGCAGGGACGCCATTCACACGCGTTCCCGCAGGACTCGAGCACTGCATTAACATGATACCCTTAAAGCGGATCTTCAGTTATTTTTTCAGCTTTCCATCTATTAAATCTCCTGCCTACTAACTTTGGATAGTAAAACATTTTTTTTTCTGCCAGTAAATCCCTTATATAGCCCACTTCCTGTTTCTTGTCTAGTCATTAGCCTAGGCTTATGACACCATGCCCAGCTCTCTCACTCTTGTGAGAGTTTGCCAGGAATGGAAGGGGGATGAGTCATAAGAGGTCCAATGAGAGCTGCAGAGCTGGAGGTGAGCCTGTCTGTGTCTTTGTAAATCCAGGAAGTGAACAGGCAGCAGCTTCAGCTGCCCACAGTTAAAATGGCTGCAGCCAGACACAGTGGAGGGAGATTTCTGCACCATATTTGCCAAGTACAGAATCACAGTATATATAAAATAATATGCAAAGTGGTTGGAGGGAAGCTTCAGGTAAAGATGTTTTTATTACAAATTATGTGAGCAGACTGCAGTTCCTCTTTAAGTGGAAAGAAAAAAAATAGCCCCCTTTAAGTTCAGAGATCTTCTGTGTGCTCGTGCTTGAAATATAAAACACCATTGTTCTGTGTTCTCTAACGTGACACCAACCCCTGAAGATCATCCACTCACCAGAGCCAAATGACTCCGATGGCTAACAGGGGTCACAAAGGCTGAGCTGTCTATTATAGCAGGAATCTTCAAACTACAGCTCTCCAGCTGTTGCGGGACTACACATCCCACGAGGCATTGTAAAACTCTGACATTCACAGACATGACTAGGCATGATGGGAATTGTAGTTCCTGAACAACTGGAGGGCCGTAGTTTGAAGATCCCTGTATTATGGGATTGTCTATATAGGATTATCATTTTGAGGACACCTGGTGGTTGCCTATTGCAGTTCAGATCCTCAGAGTAATGAAACAGGAAGTCTTGCCTTTGTTAATAAAGTTTCTTATTCAACAACATAAAGTTTTTACCTCAGAAGCCATTTAGTTCTGATGCAGACAAGTGAAGATCTTCAAATGTTCCTCTAGATACACAAATGGCTGTAAGTCTATTTATTATTTCCCAAAGTTCGTTTCACACTTGGACTGCACTGTTATGTGTTTGATATGTGATTGAAATATAAACTTTCTGTATAGTAATATTTAATGTTGTACTTATTTGCAAAGTGTCACATGTAATACATATTGTGATTCTAAGGCTACTTTCACACTGGGGCGGTGTGGTCGATAGCGGTAAAGCGCCACTCGTTTTAGCGGCGCTTTACCGCTGTTTAACCAATTAAGGACCGGGCCTATTCTTCAAACTCCGTGTTTACAAGTTAAAACCATTTTTTTTTTTTGCTAGAAAATTACTTAGAACCCCAAACATTTATTTATTTATATATATATATATATAATTTTTCCAGATACCCTAGACAATAAAATGGCGGTCATTGCAATACTTTGTCACACCGTATTCGTGTAGCGGTCTTACAAGCGTAATTTTTGGGGAAAAAATACACTTTTCTGAATTAAAAAATAAGACAACAGTAAAGTTAGCCCAATTTTTTTTTTATATTGTGAAAGATAATGTTACGCCGAATAAATTGATACCCAACATGTCACGCTTCAAAATTGCGCCCGCTCGTGCAATGGCGACAAACTTTAACCCTTAAATCTCCATAGGCGTTGTTTAACTACTTCCCACCTGGCCAATGTGTATATATACGGCCGGGTGGGAGCCTTCTACTTCTGACTGGACGTTCCTGAATGTCCTTCAGAAGGAGGGGGATTGCGCGTGCCCCCCGATGCGCTCGTGTCACCCGGACACGGCGCATCTCGGATCGGCAGGAGGGCTCTGTGATTGGCCCTCCTGATCACGTGACGGCCGTGTCCAATCACAGCCGTCATGTGATGTAAACAAACAGCCGGTTGCTAGGCGATCGGCTCTCCTCTCCTCACACGGAAGTCGTCGCTGAGGAGAGGAGAGCGGATCGCTGCAGCCGGCTGGTGATTAGTGAGTATGAGCTGTTTTTTTTACAGCTTTTTACTCACTGATCACCAGTCTAGTGTAAAACAGTGTAAACACACATGTCCCCAAAACACACATGTCCCCAAATAATAAAAACACATGTCCCCCACTAAAATCACATGTCCCAATCATTATCTGCGCACATCTGTACATGATTATTTGCGTACATCTGTCCGTGATGACACAAACCAATTATTATACACTTAACTCATTTTTTTCACTAAAAACATGTAGTAGAATACATTTTGGCTTAAATTTATGACAAAATTCGATTTTATTGGATGTCTTTAAAATAGAAAGAAGAAAATATATATTTTTTCCAAATTGCCACAATTTTTTCGCTTATAATCGCAAAAAATAAAAAGTCGTGAATAAATACCACCAAAATAAAGCTCTATTTGTGCAAACCAAATGAAAAAAAATGTCATTTGGGTACAGCGTAGCATGACCGCGCAATTGTCATTGAAAGTGCGAGCGCGCTGAAAGCTGAAAATTGGGCTGGGAAGGAAGGGGGCGAAAGTGCCCAGTATTGTAGTGGTTAAAAATGTATACAGGTTACCAGTTTAGAGTTACTGGGTTCACACTGGGGCGACTTAGCCGCCTGACAAGTCGCGTTCCGTTCTGTACAGTGGAACTGTTCTAATAGGAGCGACTCAAGTCGCTCCAACTTAGAAAAAGGTTCCTGTACTACTACTATACAGAAGTCGTTTGGCAAGTCACCGCTGCTGTCGTGTGCAGGTCGCCTGAGGCAGTCGCGCTGCAAGTCATGCTGCCTCAGTGTGAACCGGCTCTTACAGAGGAGGTCTTTTGCTAGAATGGTTGCTCTCACTCTAAGGCTGGATTCACACCTATGGCATTTTTAGTGCTTTTAGCATTTTGCAGATTTGCACTACAGAACGTGTTCCATAGGAAACCATGTTAAATGGACTGTAGTACAAATCCGTAAAAAGCACAAAAAATGCATAGGTGTGAATCCAGCCTAACAATCGCGGCGATACCTCACATGTGAGTATTTAACACCGTTTTCATATGCGGGCGCAACTTGGGTATGCGTTTGCTTCTGCGTGCCAGCTCGGCGGGACGGGGCGCTTTAAATTATTTATTTTACGTTTTTATTTTTACACTGTCCTTTTTAACCACTTGCCTACCAGGCACTTACACCCCCTTCCTGCCCAGGCCATTTTTTATCTTTCAGCGCTGTCGCACTTTGAAAATTGAGTGGTCATGCAACACTATACCCAAACAAATTTTTTTTATCATTTTCTTGACACATAGATCTTTCTTTTGTGGTATTTAATCACTGCTGTTTTTTTTTTTTTTTTACAAAAAATAATAAATAAAAAATATTGAAAAAAAAATGTTTACTTTTTTTCTGTCAGTAAATCTTGTAACTAAGTAATTTTTCGCCTTCACTGATGTGTGTTGATGAGGCGGCACTGATGGGCACTGATAGGCTGAACTGGTGGGCATTGATGAGGTGGCACTAATATGCCACACTTATGGGCACTGATAGGTGGCACTGATATGCGGTACTGATGGGCACTGATAGGCGGTACCCATGGGCATTGATGGGTGGCACTGATGGGCGACACTGATGGGCATTGATTGTCAGCAGTGATGGGCATTGATGCACAGCACTGATAGGCGGCACTGACTGGCATCACTAATGGGCACTGATTGCTGCCACTGGTGGGCACTGATTGCTGCCACTGTATGGTGACAATGTTTTACTATACTGTAATCAGTTCCCTGATTACATTTCTACATGTCCCCCTGTGTGGAGTTGCCGCTGATCGGCTCTCCTCGACACTGTCAGTGTGAGGCGAGGAGAAGCTTGTTTACATTGTGATTGGATACAGCCGATCACATGGTTAAAGAGCCACGGACGTGGCTCTTTACAGAGATCAGGGGCGCGCCGTGTCCTAGCAGCATGGCACGGCTGCGATCGCCGCGCGCCCGTTCTGGGATGCAGTCATATGACATTGTCCCAGAACGAGAACCGCCCTGCCGCCATTTGACGGTGGGCGGGCAGGAACCAGTTAAAAACATTTTTTGGGTCACTTTTATTTCTTATTACAAGGAATGTAAACATCCCTTGTAAAAGAAAATTAGCATGACAGGTCCTTCTATATATGAGATCAAAAAGACCTTTCCAAAAAAATAAAAATTCCCCTTTAAGACCATTGGGCGGTAGTGACGGGAGATCGCTGTGCTTCAGGTCAGCAGGACTGGGGGGGGGGGGGTGGTGAGGAGGGGGTCCTGTGTAAATTCATCTTAACCCCTAGAGATCCACGCTATAGACGAATGACGGCTACAGTGTGGACCTGCTTTGCCGGGACTACGTCTATTGACGGCCTGCGGAAAAAAAAATCCAATCACCGGCGGCAGTGAGAGGGACACTAGTCCCGATCACTGCGATGTGCCCCAGCTCATCAGTGCCACCTACAAGTGCCGCCTACCAGTGCCCACAGTGCCACCTGTCAGTGCCCACATTGCCACCTGTCAGTGCCCACAATCAGTGCCTGAACAGTGTTGCCCATCAGTGTCACCTACCAGTGCCCATCAGTGCCATCTCTTAGTGGTACCTATCAGTGCCCATCCGTGCCACCCATCCATGCCACCCATCAGGGCCCATCAGTGCCATCTTATCAGTGGCCATCAGTGCCGCCTTATTTGTATCCATCAGTCCTGCCTTACCTGTGCCCATCAGTGCCGCCTATCAGTGCCCACCAGTGCCGCCTCATCAGCGCATATCAATGAAGCAGAAAAATTACCTGTTTGCAAAATTTTATAACAAACTATTAAACATGATTTTTTTTTTTATAAAAATCCCAGCTGTGATTAAATACCACCAAAAGAAAGCTTTATTTGTGGGGGAAAAAATTATAAAAATTTAATTTGGGTATGTTGTATGACCGCGCAATTGTCATTCAAAGTGCATCAGCGCCGAAAGCTGAAAATTGGTCTGGGCAGGAGGGGGGTTTAAGTGCCCAGTAAGCAAGTGGCTAGAGAACGTTTTGGTATAAAATTTTTAAATATGTTGTTAAATATTTATATACTGTACCTTTAGCCCCAGCTGACATTATGTTTTCCCCACTAGGGGTCTCTAGTTAGGAGTGTGGCTGTGGTGGTATTTGGGGTTATCTAGTTGCATGAACCACGGTTTATTAAAATGTTTTATATGCATGATTTTTATTTTCAAGTTTTTTGGTTTATAATAAATGTCAGGGATGAGGTTACAGTGTTTTGTCAGGTGTAATGGAGTGGGACTCTTACATCTAACAGCATGTCATGCAGCAATAAATCCATTACGCCCAGTATAAGAGGGGTTAACCTTCCATGATATAAAACACATGCAATAGAGGAAATCCGGACAGCCGCACTCCAATGAAAAAAGTCTTTATTGAATAAAATCAGTCCATACAGTAATCAAGGATAGTGGATGAATCAGCTGACATTTTTCACACCCCTTACTGCTGCTTAGTTATAGCTAGACATGTGCACAACAAAAAAATTTGTTTATTTTCGTTTCGTTTTTTTTTCGTTTTTTGAAAAAAAAAAAAAATCGTTTTTTTTTTTTCGTTTCGTTTTTTTTCGTTTCGTTTTTTTTCGTTTCGTTTTTTTTTCGTTTCGTTTTTTTTTCGTTTCGTTTTTTTTCGTTTTCCGTTGATTCGTAACGATTCGTACATTCGTAAGTCGTCGTTATTCGTAACGATTCGTACATTTGTAAGTTAATTTTCGTTGATTCGTTTTTTCGTTAGTTTAATTTTCGTTCATTCGTTTATTCGAAATTCTGACGCATTCGTAGTTATTCGTACATTCGTAATCGGAGCATAATTCATAATTTTATGTAATGTGTATGCTATTATTACATTTTAATAATTTACGAATCGAAAAAAAAAAAGTTACGAATCGGAAAAAAAAAAGTTACGAATCGAAAAAAAGTTACGAATGTACGAATTTTTTGGTTCAATCCATTCATTATGAATCGAAAAAAAAAATTACAAATGTACGAATTTTTTTGTTCAATCCATTCGAAGCACGTTAAGCAGCACCATTGTAAGGGACACGGAAAATTACCAATTCAACAACAAAAAAAGTTACGAATGTACAAATTTTTTCGTTCATTTTCGTTGTTCCTTTTTTCGTTTTTTTCGGATTATCGTTGTTTGGTTTTTCGGATTTTCGTTGCTTTTCGGATTTGTTCGATTCGAATGATTCGTTATTCGGATTCATACGATTCGAACGATTCGTTCATTCGTACGAAAACGAACGAACGAAAAAAAAACGAAAAAAAAAACTAAACTAATTGCACATGTCTAGTTATAGCATAGCAATAAATCCATTACGCCCAGTATAAGAGGGGTTAAAGCGGAGTTCCACCCTAAAGTGGAACTTCTGCTCATCGGAACCCCCCCCCCCCCACTCCGGTGTCACATGTGGCACCTTTCAGGGGGGAGGGGGGTGCAGATACCTGTCTAAGACAAGTATTTGCACCCACCTCACGTGGGAGTCTATGCCTCTTCCTGTCCCACCACGCCCACAGCTGTATAGAATAAATTTATATCGATACACCGCTTTTTTTCCATTACCATTTTTAAAATATTTTTTTTTGTGTTGCTGTTTTTATGCACCCCTTTGGATGTTAGCCATGTGTGGGCTTTTAAATAAAGAAACTTTGGTGTTTTAAACAATACTGCACTATATACGTTTTTTTGCCCTATATGGTGGACGGAGGAAGAGTTTGGCGCACTTACAGCCATTGAAGCAGGGGTAGTGTTGTGTACAGAGAGCAGCTGAGCACGGAGCGGGTGAGGGATCGCCGCATACCAGGGAGTGGATAATCCTTGCCGAGGAATTGAGAGGAAACAGTGCCCTGTGTGGAGGGTCATCCTGATACATGCCTATTTGATCCTTGGATCTGGTAAGCGGCCATTTGGTCACATTATATTTTTTCCGGGAGCTGTTACCTGCTGGATAGTGTGTGGTGCTTCCATCAGAAGAGGGAGAGAAAATAAAAACTGTTGCCATGGTGTTAATGTTGGCCACCTTTTCACTACTTTAGAAGGAATTCTTTGAAGTTTTTTCTCTGATCCTCTGTGTTACATGGACTTGTAACCATAGTCATCGCTGATTCATTCAATTTTTATTATGTTCATGCACTGCAGACATTTATATAATCTATTATTGTTCATATATATTTTTTCACTCACATCCTGTTCATTTATTTGGTGATTTATTTAAATATTTCATTAGGGGTTGAGTGGCACATTTAGTCATTTATATTATTCATTGGTTAGTTTATGGAAGTTTGTATCCTGATTGTTCACTTGATTGATTAATTCACCTAGGTTTTCACCTATTCAGGTTTTTTTAGTTGCAGCACCTGATTTGTGTTTTTCACCGTTGAGGTGTTTTTTTGAGTTTGAGTTAATATCACTCATACACTCTTGCACATTGTGTTAATTTTTTTTTGGTCACATGCACCTTTTAATTATTTAATCAATTATCACTGGTTAGCGTAGATATTCCTTTTTAAACACGGAACACTTTCTGCCAGAAAGATCTAATGCAAGGGCAGGACCACCATGTATGGATTATTGTACCCTTCAGCCCCCATCCTCTGTAGCATAACGGAGATGATCCCGGAAAGATTACCGCCAGTCTTGCGGGGACATAGTACCACCTAGTCAAAACTTTGAGACTAGCCTCAATAAGGGTGATGTTGAGAATACCTTTGGATGCACAGAACCAATCCTGAGCAGTCCAAGAGCTGCCCGTCTTATCCTCCCAGGCCCGAGCATAGGTAGGCTTATCCGAGTCCGCCATCAGTGCTGTATAGATCAAGGAGATCCCCCCCCACTCTGAGCTTCTGTGTTATAACACCACTGTTCGTAGGGAGTTATTGTGGGAGGTTCCTTTTTGTTGGACCAAAGTATGTGAAGGAAATGGGAAATTTGGGAGAATCCTAAATAATTCCGAGTCCGGTATATCCAATTTCTTCTTACAATGTGATAGGGTAAGAGGGCCCCCCGGGGAGAGAAAGGGACCGCTCCTGTAGAGGCCTTTAGCCGTCCACCATTGGAATGCTTTAATGTTCATCCCTGGTGATAAATCAGCGTTATGGAACAAATGGGCTAATGGCTTCATTTGTGAAGTCAGGGTGTGCTGTGAGTAAAGCTTAGAGCAAAGAGCCACGAGTGGAAGAGAGTAGGGGATAGGATGGCTGGCCTAAGTTTTTAGAGTTGCATCCAAGAAGAAAGTCTATGGTGTTCAAAGGAGTTGATTGCCTTTCCATCGAGAGCCATTCAGGCTTCGGACCCCTAGAGTAAGTCACTGAAATTTGAACGAGTTGTGCTGCCTGGAAATATCCCCATAAATTTAGCAGACCTAGCCCTCCGTGAGATTTCAGGCGAAAAAGAATCTTGGAAGGACACCTATATCCTTTGTTACCCCATACAAATCGAATAATCTCTGATTGAAATTTACTAAGCAATTGTTTCTTTATCGGAATTGGGAGAGAGCGAAATAAATATAAGAGACGGAGAAGTGTCATCTTTACTGCATGAATTTTGCCCAGCCAGGATAGACCACACTTTGCCCACCTCTCCATATCACCCCTGCATTTGTGTAATATATGAGGGTAATTGGCTCTAAAAATGTTATTCATCTCAGTTTGATCGCTAAGTATGTAATAGCCGTGGCCGCTCATGAGAAGTCAAAGTTGTTAGCTAGTTGTTGGACCAAGTCCTGGGGGAGTGTTATATTTAATGCTATTGATTTAGTCATATTGACCCTCAGGCCCGAGACCTCACTAAAGATCCTTAATATATTATATAGCATAGGGGTAGGGGCAGGGTTGCCAACCTCTCACAGCATTTCTTACTGGCAAAACATGTAAACTTTACTGGCAGAGCACATTTTTTACTGGCAACCTGAGAAATTACAGAACTCCTATTGAAAACTAACACCATGAATATTTGAACTGTATAAACATGATATGGAAACACTGAAAATATGTAACGCCGAGTGCTCCGGGTGCCCCATCCTTCCCGGAGCGCTCACGGCGTCCTTTGCCCTGCAGCGCCTCGGTCAGCTCCCCTGACCGCAGGCACTGCCCTGTCTCCGGGATGCGATCCACGGGCCGCCCGGGGATCGCATCCCGCTCTCCTCTCCTGTCCCCGCCGGCTCCTTCCGGCATACGCACGCCCCCGCTCCCTAGGCGTGCGCGTGCAACTCTGCTTTCTCTTAAAGGGCCAGCGCACAATTGATTTGTGCCTGGCCCAATTACCGTTCGCTGAATCTTTTATAAACCCACTTCCCCTTCCTGTCTGGGCCGGATCTTGAGTTGCCTTTAGTGCCCAGTGAAAGCGTTTTGTGTTTTGCTCCTACTAGTGTATCCAGATCTTTGCTGTTGCCCCTGACTACGAACCTTTGCCACCTGCCTTGACCTTTTGCTTCGTTTGACCTCGCCTCTGCTTAATCCTTGTGTACCGCGCCTGTCTCAGCTGTCAGTGGGGTCGAGTTGCTATTGGAAGACACAACCTGGTTGCTACCGCCGCTACAAGTCCATCCCGCCTTGCGGCGGGCTCTGGTGAAAACCAGTAGCAACATTAGAACCCGTCCTCCAATACAACCCGTGCTATCGCCTCATTGGCATAGGGGATCCACCTCCTGTTCCCCGCCGTACCCAGAACGCGACACAATACCTATAACAAAGTAATTTGCTTGATTTACACTTAAAAAGTCAACACAGCATGAGATGATCAGCCCCTGATATGTACTGACAGTTCTAAAAAGATCACATATTTTTTACAAACTGTCAGTAAATTTACTGGCGGTTGGCAACCCTGGGTAGAGGTAAGAGGGGAGGTGATGTAGCTGCTGTGGTTTGATCTTAGGCAGGCATTTTTTTTCTCATGCCTACAAATCCTGGTGGTCAAACACCAAGCCCAATTCTTGGCCTAACCTGCTCAAACCTATAGATTATCGAAAATTATTGAAAATACTGTATATGCATTTGAGTCGCATAGAATGCATTAAGCTAAAAAAAACTTCTGCCTTTAGAATCACTTTAAGGCGTTTAATGTTGATGTGATCTAATTTAAAGGACTGTTTTATTTTCGATTTGCTTTGTGCTTAGTAACACAGGTTGGGTATTTTTGTCTTAAATTTAATAACATAATAATTTTACAGGGCTATAGTTGTTTTAGTGCATGCACATTTATTGGTTTTACTGCAGCAATCAATTTTATGTGTATCGCCCACGCTTTACTAAGTGTGCGCTATACATATGTAAATTTCGTTTTCTAGAACTATAACAGAGTTCTGGGGGTTAATTGTACAGGTCTTTACTTTGGCATCAGTTTGGCTGGGCGGTACTGAAGTTCTGCTTGCTCATAGGTGCAGTGAGGCACCTGTGACAGGCCGAGAACCAAGCCTGGTTGGACGTGTTAGGTACTCATCTTTCTTGGAGCCAATCAGTGTGTAGTCTGGGAAGGGGTATTTAAGATGCTGAAGTCACGTGTTCAGGGTTCGGCTCGCTCTTCTGTTCCTGGTTCCGGACCAGCTCCGTGAGGGGTCCCGGACCCAGGAGTGTCTGCTGTCCCTGCAGGCATGGTCACCCTGACCAGCCCCAGAGGCCCTCATGGTCTGGGGTGGGGATCTGTCTGTTCCCGAGCCTCGGAACTGGTTAGTTTGAGGCTCAGTAAGGCCGGCTTCACACTGGGGCGGTGCGGGCGGCGACGGTAAAGCAGCGCTATATTTAGCGCTGCTTTACCAACGTTTTTGCCGCGGTATGCGGCCGCTAGCGGGGTGGTTTTAACCTCTGCTAGCTGACGAAAAAGGGTTAAAATCCCCAGCAAAGCGTCGCTGCAGCCGCGCTTTGCCAGCGGTATCCCCGCCGTGTCCCATTGATTTCAATGGGTAGGAGCGGTGAATACACCGCTCCTTCACCGCTCCAAATATGCTGCTAGCAGGATTTTTTTTACCGTCCTGCTAGCGCACCGCTCCAGTGTGAAAGCCGGATGCCTTTCACACTGGAGCGGTGCGCTAGCAGGACGGTATGCGGCCGCTAGCGGGGTGGTTTTAACCTCCGCTAGCGGACGAAAAAGGGTTAAAATCCCCAGCAAAGCGCCGCTGCAGCGGCGCTTTGCCAGCGGTATCCCCGCCGTGTCCCATTGATTTCAATGGGTAGGAGCGGTGAATACACCGCTCCTTCACCGCTCCGAATATGCTGCTAGCAGGATTTTTTTTACCGTCCTGCTAGCGCACCGCTCCTGTGTGAAAGGCATCCGGCTTTCATACTGGAGTGAAAGGACACGCTTTTTTCAGGAGCTACACAGGCGTTATTTTTCGCGCTGTGGCTCCTGAAAAACGCCCCAGTGTGAAAGCACCCTAACTGAAGGAGGATTCGGAGATGTCGCGGTGTGCTCTCGGTATTGGAGGGACACGGCAACTTGTGCAAGCGAACAGGGGAGGACTCTTCGTAGGAGGGCCAAGAAGCTGTCTGCTCAGTAAGAGCCTGGGAGCTGAGTTGTATGGACACTAGAGAATCCGCACTTCTCACAGTATCGCCAAGAAGGCTGAGAGATCCAGGTACTGTGGGAAAGGTTCCTACTTGTCTTCAGTTACAATCTAGTCTGTGGCAGAGACTTTGCAAACTTTCCAGATCACATGTTGGCTGCTAAATCTAAGGTTAGAGGTTTATCCAGCAGTGAAGCGCCCAGTTGCGAGTGGCTACTCTCTGGGCTGACTAAGAGACATTCAATTGATGTCAGCAGTTCAAGTGCCTGGGTTTTATCACCCGTGCCCTCTATTCCCACCTGAGACTGTGTTGTTGTTGGATGTTACCCCTGCAAAATAAAATCCTCAAAAGAACTTTTGTGTGTCAGCATCTGAAGTTACTGGGTACCAACCCTGGGAACCCCTAGACAACAAAAGACGAGCTATGAGGAGGTAACCGGTAAGCCCAGAAAATTCAAGGTCGCCCCTAGGGGTTATGGCTGCTACATATGGAATTAGGATATTGCCATATAGCTGTTTATTGTATGTTATAATACTCTAATCTCTGTCAATAGACCAATCATTTCAACAACAATCTACCCATAAGATTATGTGTGCATTTAATGTATTTTATTCATGTTATCTGACAGTAAAATCCTTCCTTGTGTAGACATCCAAAAGTCCTGAGACTGCTGCTGAGTGCCGCCATTTTGGAAGTGATAATAGCAGCCCCAACAGACTTAACTTCCACTCTATAGTATTCCTCTTCCCTCCTCCCCCAGTATCTACATAAAATATTTCCTGAAGTTTTCAGCTGTAATATGACATATGGAAGGGTAACATTATGGGGCCTCATACAATTGAAATCTTTATAACACCGAAGGCCTCATATGTAGACCAAACTTACACCATTGGTCCCAACAACTTGTTCATGTTTAAAACATTTTACAAATGGAAAACCCTTGTATCCTTGGAAGTTGTAGCAGTGGAGGAGATGGGAGACTTCTGATGATAATATTTCCTGTAGGAAAACATTCCCCTTTCCTGTCTCAGGAATTCGGGAGGAGAACACACAGAGTACATGGAGCTCCTGATGTTTTCTCAGCTCTCATACAGACGCTAACACTGGACTCAACACTGGGGACTCCACACATAACAGGATGGAGACAAAGAAAGTTATAATCCGGGCCGGTGGGGACAATGTACTACTGATGGGCTCTCTTAATCCACCAATGTCCTCCATATATAAATCACACTTGGAGGGAATGTAGTGTTGTTGTACAGATGTTCTTTGTTCTATTATAATGTTTAGGACTATAAATTATTGCTATATAACATGTTTTTATTTAGACCAATAAGAAATATTGTGATATGTTAATAATTTATATTTGTCCAGTGCAGCCAGCAGGTGACAACGATGAGTCAATTCTCCAACTAACCCATTCTTCTCTGTCCTGTGAAGATTGTAATTTGAGTTCCTGCTATTCAGACCACAGATGGAGGAGTCAGAGGAAGGACACCCCTCTACCTGTCTCTGTCCCCCCCCTTGTCTCTGTATGGGGGACCAATTGGAGGGAGACAGTCCACAAGTGACCAGCTAGTGCTGGGCTGTCTTATTGGAAAGCCCAGAATTCTCTGTAACACAATGTCATGGAAGAGATCTGTATTAAATGTTTATTTCTAAAATGAAGAATTCAAACAAGTAATAAGAAAAGTGACATAAAAGATCAGTTTATAAGTTTGTAAATATTCCAAAAAAAAGAATAAATCAACCAAAAGACATTATAGATTATCAATCAGCATTTTGTATTCAGGTGAAATGAAAATAAACAAACGCAACAAGAAATTCCCCGGCTGTGACTTCCATTACACCTGTACTGAGGGGAATATGGAGGGGCCATTGCTGGATGTCTTCTGAAAATGCTATTCACCTGGCTGTCTGGGGACTCAGTATTTGGGGACACTGACCTGGAACAATCATGCACATCAGGAGATCAGCGTTAAGTCAGAAGTCCGAGTCTGAATACTTGTTCTGGGTTACTGACATATAAAGTACAGAAGACATTGGATCAGAATGACAGCCAGGGAACTAGTATTCTGTAGAAGTAGTTATCAATGATGGCCACCATACTTCCTCCATACAGATTCCTATAATACAATTTGTGTAGGATGCAGATAGGTTAGTGTGTGATGATATATTAGCAGTATGGGGTCTCCTTTTTATGTCCTGTACATCCTGGGGAAGGTGAGAGCTCTATGCTGCTCTGTACACACACACACACACACCGGGTAGGGGCAGACCATAGGGGAAAGGGTGGGGAAGGGAAATTACTGATATAATATGGTAACTTCCTGTTTGTAAAATTAAAGTAGAACTAAAGGCAAAACTTTGTGTTCATTTTGGAGAGAGTAAGAGAGGGCTATATTTTATTACCATCAGTTTACCATTGGAGAGACTTCCCTTCACTTCCTGCCCAATAACCAAAACAGGAAGTGACAGGAAATCCCTGGTTGTCACCAGAACTAGTGTCCCCATTTCCCCTCTATTTCAGTTCTGGTAACAACTCGGAAATTGGGATTTTCATTCACTTTGGGTGATAACATTCACCAGGACAAATAGAGAGGGGGACTCTCTCTAAATGGGACGGAGACAGCAATAAAAACCTGTCAGAGGCTCTATTCCCTCTCCATGATAGATAGGTAGATGGATCACATCCCACTCGCTAGGGATGCTCTGATGCCAGCGAGTACAAATGCTTTCGGTCAAGTACTCGATGATAACAAGAACCAATAATTTGTGGTGAGTTTTGCATCTATGGAAAATGAATGGGCACAAATCGCACTGCAAAGAATCACATGCTATTTGAACTTGAATAAGGTGGAATTGCTGTCCAAATCGCATGCGGTTTCCCCACCGCTCCTGTGTGAACACAAGCTTGTCATAGTGATTTCAGCCTGGGTTCACACAGGAGCAGTGCGGCAGACTGCATGCGATTCGCACCACATTTTTGCAGTGCGATTTGCACCCATTCTTTTTCTATGGACGCAAATTGCAGCACAAAGTATTGTTACTGGTGTATCCCCACCCCTCGCTATAATTAGAGTTATTCAAGCCAATCACAGTGATCTGAGAGAGAGCGATGGAGAAGTCTCAGAAATATATTTATCTCAGAAAACTCTGCAGAGACTAATAACATACTAATAACATATAATAGGTGCTCTATCCCTCTAAAACAATGAAACTAAGTAACTATAAAAAAATATTTAAATCATAGGATAAACCCCCTGAAACCACTCTCAAAAAATATACTTACATAATCTTTGTACAGTAACAGCAATGAGCCAACATGGGTCAGATTAACCCCATAAGGGGTATCACTGAAGGGAACTGAGGTGGTGAAGGCAGACCAGGGCTGAGCAGAGATGATTTCCAAGAAAGAAAAATTCCAAAGGAAGGGATGGTCAAAAATAACCATGTGTGCTAAGGACAAAACATAAGATATAAAATAGGTTGGGAACTCATTGTGTGGTACAATATATAGTTGTGTCCTAAACTTTGTAAAGGATAGGATAATGAGATGCTAATGAGTGTGAAGGTGGGTTAAGTTAGTGAGAGCAAAGTATGGTGAAAGTAAAGTATTAGAATGATTGGAAAGTAAGGTGAAAAGTAAAGTGTTGAAAAACCAAGGAAAATTGAGTAAAATGCAAAGTCCAAAGTGAAAAAGTGATAAAAAAATAGAGTCAATTTACCTAAAACATTTCAATGTTGAGTGATCCACAAAGTGTGCAGGTAAACAGGTTGGAACCACCATGTGAGTCAGTCTGCCCCAGAATGACTTATAAGGGCTGGTCTGCCACACCCACCAACGTCACGTAGGCGTGCACTGTGCAGAAATCCAGAAAGTTCCTCCATCTGGCTGCTAGATGCAAAAAAATCCCACCCCCCCTAATGAGGAGGGGAGGAGGAAGACCCGTAATGCGCATCGCAGTTCCCAAGGTGATGGAGCCATATGAATCTCAGAAGTTCATTTGTGAACCCAAAACAATTGTTTATCCAAGTAATGTGATGTGCGAAAATCCCTCCACTCCAGTGCTATAAAAAAAAAAAAATGTAATCATCATAGTAAAAATAAAAATTGAATACCATTGCATTAGAAATCAGAGCAAGAAATAAGTGCAAATCCCTGTATTACACCCACCGAGTGCTCAGGACTCCTCCCCTTCTCATTCCCCCCCCCCACATATCTTTATACAACCTCTCCTTGCATATATCCCAGCATGGAGGGGCTCAGTGAAGGTGGTGGTGAAGGTGTGGAGGTGTCGGATCGGGTCACACAGATCATAAAAGGAGATCCGCCCAACCTCATAATCCAGATATAGCCTGACTCTATTGGGGATATTGGAGGGTAAGAGGATCCATTTCCTGTCATGTATCGCCAAATACTGACCACCATCCCTGTACAAACCCCAGGACTTCTTATTTTTTCCAATCCCTGACTGCCCTCCTCTCCTCTCTATACTGGGGTAACACATCCCGACTATCCAGTAATCTGATCCCCCGACATCCACTTCCCAGTAATATCTCCCTGAGGAGAAACTCTGACTACTCAATACCTGAGGCCAATACTGAAATCTCTCTGGTTTTTCTGGATGATTCTGATTTCTATCTGTCCAGGATACAGTTTTCCTGTCATCTGATATCTGTAGTTTATTATAAGCTGTGTTTACATCCAGTAATATGTCTGCAGCTCCCTGTATATAGAAGGATACATTTACCCCTCTTATTATATCAGATAATGTGTGTAATGTGTGTGATATCCCATCCACATCCAGACCCCCTCCATCATGGAGGAGTTCCTCATGTCTCTCTCTGTCCTCATTATCTCCATCCTCAGTATCACACAAGTCACCTGTGTCTGATTCCTGTAAGACAGTCAGTGGATCCGTCATGTTACACAGCTCCTCAATGTGACGCAACTTCCTGGACAGCTCCTCCTTCTTTATTTCCAGATCCCGGATGGAGATGGAGATCCGCTCTGCCCTCCCGGAGATTTCCCTCAGGATTCTCTTCTCCAGCTCTTCCAGACGTCTCCTGAGATCTCTAAAAAGGACAGTGACTCTCTCGGTGTCACCAGCTGCTTTTTCTTCTACTTTCCTCCTGTGTTCCTGCAGACTCTGGACTCTTTCCTCCGTCTCCTCTCTCTTTGTCAGAAGTTTCTGCAGAACATTCCTCAGTGTCTCCTTCTTCTTCTCAGAAGCCTCATCCAGTGACTCCATCTCATGTCCTTTATGATTTCCAGTCACACAAAATTTGCATATACACGTATCATCCTCAGTGCAGTAATACTCCAGGATCTTCTTGTGGACGGAGCATTTCCTGCTCTCCATGGACAAGGTGGGGTCACATAAGACGTGTTCTGGGGACTTTTTGTGGACTCTCAGGTGTTTATCACACAGAGAAACCTCACAGAGCAGACAGGATCTAACAGCAGGTAGAGGAGAATCCTCACAGTAAGTACAGAAGACCCCGGACTCCTCTTGATCTGACTGAGCAGACAGGAAATTCTCCACTATGTTACGTAGTGTTATGTTCCTCTGCAGTGCAGGCCGATCCGGAAACTTCTTTCTGCAGTCAGGACAGGAATATCCTCCAGACCCCCCCTGTGTATCCAGCACACGATCAATACAGACCCGGCAGAAGTTGTGTCCACATCTCAGGTTTACAGGATCTGTATAAATGTTCAGACAGACGGAACATTCTAGCTCAGCTCTAAGATCAGCAGACGCCATCGCTGACAGTAGAAGAGAGAAATGAAACTAAAAATCTCTGACACTGAGGAAGAATGCAGCTGGGAGGGGTTACATCCTCCTACACAGGGCGAGGCTGGGCGGTGACTTGTACTTTATTCATAGGATTTGTTTTATGGAGGGGCATCAATATTGGAAGACTCTCCTCCATAACAAATATGCCTGTCTCTTTGGTAACTCTGGTGAAAATTAGGACCTGTGTCAACAAACATTTGTTCAGAACTGATTTTCTCCACATACAAGTGAATAGTAATGCAAAAACAGATTACAACTGTCACAGATTAAAGCAATAAAACTGCTACTAAGCTGTTCCTTGTAGCCCTACAGACCAGCAAGTAAGACGAAATGTTACTTGTAGTTCCACAGTCATAACATGTAAAGCTGTTTTGTTTATTGCAGTTCCAGAAACAGGCGTTCTGTTGTGACCTTGTTCCGGCACAGGAATGAGTACTATAGACGTCGGCTGGCCTCACCTGCTGAATAATATAATCAGATCACAGCTAGTCCCTTCTAAGCTTGGCTATCTGTTATCCAAAAATTGTATATAAAGTGAGTGCTATAAACAAATGAGAAAAATACAGCTGCTAGCAACTCCCATATAGCATATACAACTCTGTAGGTGCAGCGCTATATCATATATTAATTAAGAAACAAAAATAGTAAAATAGTCCAAATACATTTTTTAAAACGTGATATAGTCCCAAATAGAGGTGTGTATATATAGGAAAAAATGTCCAATATGTGCTCTGATTGTCTAAATACAGCTCAATTATGCACTCACCAGAAGTTTGTGAATATAAAGCCTTAAGCCAAAATATCAATAGTTGTAAAACCAGATCCACCATCTGTGAGCCTTAAAGCAGAACTCCGGGATTTTTTAAAAATCCCCCATTAGTACCCCCCCCCCCCCCCCCACACACACACACACAACACAACACTAAACAGTTATTACATTTGTGAAATTTCTTACCGTTTAAAGGAAATGTCTGATTGAATTTTCAAGAAGTCAGCATTGTGAATCAAAAAAATGCAGCCTGTATTCTGGCAGGAAGGATCTCTTAGAACAGGGATTGCATCCTATCCTCTTCTTTCTCTCTATTTGTAATCAGACTACATTTCCCATGAATCCTTGGAATTGCAATGGATGTGGGAGGTACACAAGGCTTGTACATGTAAATGTGAACCTGCCCACTTCAACATAAATCACACCCCTCATTCTGCAGCCAGAAAGCCATATATAATACCCAGTATGATAGGTTACAGCCTTATAAATGCAAAGCATTTTAATATAAATGCATATTAATATAATATAAATTTAATAAATACATTTAAATTATGTTAAAAGTGTAAATTCATTATATTTTAAGAGATATAGGTTTCTGATAAACACACAAAAATATATATAATACTTGGGGTAGGTTTTGAAGGTTATTAGAACATATACAAAAATCAGTTTTACTGTAAAGGTTAATTCTATTTCCGACATAACTACGTCAGGACACAGGTCTATGGGTGGAGCTATGCTATCTATCCTTAGACTGAAACCATGTTGGGTATATATGCAAATTTGGGTGTCACCAGAGAAATGCTGACAATATAGTATGAGACAGTATAAGGTTGGGATGGAGCTAGGAGAATAGAGAAGAGGGGGAGGTGCTGGAAGCAAGATGGATGAGGAAGAGAAGGTGTAGAGTGTAAGGAACTCGACACTAGGAGAATGTAGCATCAGATGTCCCTTCCTCCTTCTGAGGCCTAACCATCCATATTTACTAAGATGACCTGATCTCTGAAGCTGTAACCATGATGTCTTGACTTTGCTGAGAATAAACAACCTTGCAAGTATTTTGGATGAGAAACTGATTCTTAATAATGGTATGAGAATGCTGCCTTGAAACAATACATACAATTCTCTACACACACATCCTCTAGGAGAAGAGGCTATTGACTGACACATTGAAACAGACTTTGCTAATTCATCTTGAAAACGCTCCTGTAAGTAGGAATGACGAGATAGAGATATTTTCTCTTTTTCTCCTCCTATTTCCACTGTTTTTTCAAATTAATAAATGCAATGCATTTAATATAATTGCAAACCAGGGCTGCATGTCAGGGACCACCAGTGCCGCATGTCAGGGACCACCAGTGCAGCATGAAGGTCGTTATCAGAAATCATCGGGATGACAGAGTGGGGGATATCCCACTGTGACAGGAATTGTATTGTATGTGAAACACCAATCTCTGTAATGTCCCGCCTCCCGCCTGCATTGGAACAGTGCGCTGTCAATCACAATGCCGGCAGGAGGAAGGACATTACAGAGATCGGTGTTCCACATGTAGCGCTGACATTCTTGTCTATTAATAGATGTTAGCATGTTATAACAAAAGTCTATGGACGTTTCTATGGCTTAGTATTTGACACCATCTAGCAGCCAAACACTGAAAGTGGACTTAATGATTTTTATTTCACAAAGCACTAAGCTAATTACAGGAAGTGACTGTTATTTACTTTTTTTTTAAATCAAAGATGTTTTTTATTGAACAAATACAAAACCAAAGAAATACAGAATGAACATTAAGTACAATTTTTTCAGCACCAAACTCAGACAGGTTCATAGTTACAGATCCGAAGGGTACATTCATTTCTGCAGGAAGGCTCATCAATAATTCAGCTTCGTTATTCCCCCATCTCCCATACTCATACATTTGTTGGTACAAAACACCTTCTATCATCATCTCTGGGCCGTCCCAGCCCGTACACATCCAGTAATTATTTCCCAAGCGGTCCTCTAGCCCACCTATTCTTTCTACAGTAATCGGTCTAGTATCAAGTCAATCGGCGACAGTCCTGGTGTGTCCAACCAGGGAGCCTATAGACTCTCGTATTTCTCTGGGCAACCCCTGTGTTGAAAGATATATTTCTCCATCCTAATAGTATCCCCCATTTGTTTTATCCATTCTCCCAGCGCCGGGGGCTCTGAGTCCTTCCAGTGCCTGAGAATCATTTTTCGTGCCTGAAACAAGGCCCTGGCGACCGCCTGCCTGTTCTTAGGTGTCATAGGTATGTCGTCTAGTATCCCGAGTATACAGGGTTTAGGGTCAATTGGTATGTTAAGACGGTATGCTCCATTAATCGTGGCCACCACTCCTGTCCAGAACAAGTGAAGCTTGGGGCATCTCCATAGTAGGTGGATCAGGTCCCCATGATCCCTTGCACATCTAGGGCATTTATCATCCTGTCGTATCCCCATCCTGTGAAGTCTAGCGGGCGTAAGGTGAACTCTGAGTAACAAGTAAAGTTGGGACAGTCTCTGAGCCACATTGAGCGAACATAATTGGACCGCCTGGAGAGCCTCCTCCCATTGCTCACTTTCAAACGTGCGCACGTCCTCCTCCCATTTCGCATAAGCTGTCTGTGGGAACCCCTCAAGGTGAGTGTGTAAAACCAGCGAGTAAATCCTTGATATGAACCCCCGAAACTGCACAACATCCCCCATCATTCTGAAAATGGGGGTCGGTGAAAGAGTCCACAGTGCACCACCGAACTGTGTCCACACCGCATGTTGTAATTGTAAGTAGTAGAAAAGCATCGTCTGAGGGAGCTGAAACCTCTCCCTCAGCGCCACAAATGGTATCAGGCTGCCCGCCTCAAAAATATGTCTCAGGTGTGTAACTCCGTGTCTCTTCCACCGCTCCCCAGAGTCCAGTGTGAGCAATTCCTCAAAATATTTATTGTCCCATATTGGGCTGTATTCAGTAAACCCCTCCACCCCCTGTATCTGCCTAAGCTTGTTCCAAACTTTCTGCATTAATGTATAAGTGGGGTATCGCTTATTTGATTTAGCATACGCTAGGGCCTCCATGCCCCCGGGAATCTCAGCATGACCAGAGGCCAGACACATCAGTTCCCTGGTGGGGTCGGGCTGAGGGGGTGGGGTCACCCCCTCTTCTATAGTCACCATGGCCCTGGCAATGTGTTGCGCCTGGGCAGCTAGGTAGTACACCCAAGGGTTGGGGAGGGCAAGGCCTCCTGCCTCCTTGGGCTTTTGAAGCTGTTCCAGTTTTATCCGTGGGGGTTTGTCCAACCATATAAAACTTCTAAATAGCGAATTAATGATTCTAAACAGCTTGAGGGGGATCACCATAGGGGTGTTGTGAAGGATGTACAGGAGCTGAGGCATGAAAATCATCTTTATTAAGTTAATCCTACCTACTAGTGACATTTTAAGTTTTGACCATATTTTGATCCTATCCCGGAACTTATTCAACAGCGGGGTCAGGTTGAGTATGATGTACTCAAGCGGGTCCCGCGTTACTCGTATGCCCAAGTACTTCACCCCAGTAGAGACTGGTATATCATGAAGCGTCCGCTTAGTTGTATCTGAGGTGTCATCAAGCAGCAGCAGTGCTGATTTCGACCAGTTAATGGTCAGGCCCGAATAGATGCCAAAGTTCCGGATTATGTCCATGGCCCCCTGAGAGAGTCCGCGGTATCTCCCAGTAGGAGCATGGCATCGTCCGCATAGAGCATGACTTTTTCCTGAATGGCTCCATATTGGAACCCCCTGACCGCCGGGCTCGCTCTAATCAGGGCTGCCATGGGTTCGATGGCGATGGCGAAGAGGAGAGGAGATAGAGGGCAGCCTTGGCGGGTGCCTCTGTGCAGGGGGAAAGTATCGGAGATACGTCCCGCCTCTCGAATGGTTGCCCGGGGCGAGCAGTACAACAGCTTCACCCAGGACAGAAACCCCTCGCCAAAGCCAAACTTACCCATGACAGCCCAGAGATAATCCCACTCCACGCTATCAAACGCCTTTTGGGCGTCCAGTGAAAGCAAGGCTCTATCCCCCATATTTTCGGACAGCGTTTGAATATTTAGGTATAGCCTACGTAAATTAATGGCCGTGGATTTTTGGGGCATAAAACCTGCCTGATCCGGGTGTATAATGGTGGAAATGGCACCATTAAGTCTGACTGCCAAAACCTTGGCCAATATTTTGATATCGCTCTGCAGGAGCGATATTGGTCTGTAGGATCCTGGATCTAAAGGGTCTTTCCCCGGTTTTAAAATGAGGACAATACTGGCTCTGGTCATGGATTCAGGCAGTCTCTGGGTTTCCCTCGCGTGATTGAGTACTATTAGGAGGCGAGGTAAAATTACCTCTGCATACTGTTTAAACACTTCCATTGGGAGCCCGTCGTCTCCCGGTGCTTTGGAATTAGGAAAGAGGCTAAGGGCGCCCTGTAATTCTTCCAGACTTATAGGGGAGTCCAGGAGTTTGCGCTGAGAGTCGGACAGTCCAGGCAGTCCAATGTCCCCCAGGTATGTCTCTAGGTCAGTTGAAGTGTAGGTCGCCCTAGATCGGTAAAGTTCTGAGTAAAATCTCACCAGTTCTGTCATGATCTGTGACTGTCCGTTTACCACTCTCCCACCCTCTGTACGTAGGGCCCCAATGGACGGGGACATCTGAGAAGCCTGTGCTATTTTGGCCAGCAGGCGGCCTGTCTGTTCACCCTCCTCATAGAAGGCCTGTCTATTAAAGAATCTTTTCCGGTCGGCTGTTTCCCCTGAGATTCGAGTAACCGCCTCTTGAGCAGCCACCCATGCGTCTCTGGCCGCGTCTGAGGGGTCAGCAATGTATTCTGCTTCTAATCGGCTCGCCAAGCGGTCTGCCTGCTCTCGTATGGCATGCGTTCTGTCTTTAATGGTTGTCACTTCTGTAATCATAATGCCCCTGAGAAACGCCTTAAACGTTTCCCAGGTCAGTATGGGATCAGGATGGTCAGCATGGCGCCTCCAAAAATCTGAGATTTCATCTGCCACCCGTTCATGGGCGGGAAACAAGTTAAGCCAAAATGCATTGAGCTTCCATGGCGCCCTTTGTAGTGGTACCGCCTGCCCGGCGAGCAGGGAGACCAACAGTGGCGAGTGGTCCGACACCCCCCTCACCAGATAAGCAATATCCCCCAGCAGGCGCTCTGTCTGAGGCGTGCAGAGGCACATATCAATCCTGGAGAGGGAGAGGTAGGATTTTGAGAAACACGAAAATTGTTTCTGGAGGGGATTGCGGCTGCGCCACGGATCTACCCATCCAAACTCTTCCGCGAACTTCCGCAATGCCGTTCGGGCCCTGGTGCGGGAAGCCGGGGGAGGCGGATGTTTGTCTAAGACAGGATCCATGTAACAGTTCAGATCACCCACCAGAATAAACGGGACCCCTGGATGTCCCAGCTGGAACTCCAGTAGTACCCGTAAAACATCTGTGGAGAAGGGGGGGGGTATGTACACAGCAGCAATTATACACTGTAGTTGATAGACCTTGCATAGTAATAGCACATAACGTCCCTCCACATCAATCAGTTTATCCAGCAGCTGGAAGGGGACGGCCCGGTGCACCAGTACGCTCACCCCCCTTGAAAAGGAGGTGTGAGTGGAATGGTACGCACTCGCCACCCACGAGAAGCCCAGACATGAGGCCGTCTCCGGAGTGAGGTGAGTCTCCTGGAGAGCATATATGGCAGGGGAGTGTTTTTTAAGAATAGTGGTTACCATTGTGCGCTTCAGGGGGCTCTGAAGTCCCCTAATATTCCAAGACATTACAGACACAGTACCCATTTATCAAGACATATCACAATATTCACAGGGTATAATGTCATGTGTACCCTAGGCGCCGTAGGGAGTGTAAAGCTGCAATGCGCCAAGTGTGACAAAAAAAGAGGAAACCAGGTACCTGTACTCCGAGAGTAATACCTGAGTGTGTCCCGGGAGATGGGGTTATGTAAGTCCCAGTCCTTCCTGTTCACGTGTCTTGATCCGTCTGAGGTTGAGCTGTGGTGCAAATAAGGTAAAAGAAAAAGGAAAAAAAAGTGCATCACTAGGGAACGTACCCAGGGGGCTCTCCCATCACGGCTGCCATCTAGGGAGCGGAGGCCCCAACGTGGGGAAGAGAGAGCCCCCCTCTTCATATGAAGGAGGATACAGTCATCTAGTTGAACATAACTTGGGGGAGGCATAATAAGAACATAAAGCATTGGAATGTTCAATTACCCTGGCCTCCCAACTGCCGCCCAAACTGCGGCTTGAACTTGTATAGTAGTGCAAAGTAGTAGTTCACTGAACTGTGTTGTAAAGTTATTTCACTTGCTCTCATCTCTTGTGGAATGCATAGGATAGTGGCTTCCCAGCCAAAGGGGTTTCAAACCTGAATGGGCCTTGGCCCCGGTGTGGGGACAGGGAGTCAGTCCCCGGGTGCTGCGTCCCTGCCCATCTGTCTAACAGAATGCTCGTTGGCGTCCAGCCACGCTGAGGCCTCTGTGGCTCCTTCAAAAAAGTGGGCCTGCCCCCCCGCCGTGATCCGGAGTTTTGCCGGGTACAGCATAGCGTATTTGGCCCCCAGCCTCTGAAGCCTTTTCTTGACATCAGCAAATCTGGCCCTCCGTTTTTGTACTTCAGCTGAGTAATCAGGATAGAATGAGATCCGGGCTCCATTATACTGTATATTATGTTGCTCTCTTGCCTGGCGCAGGATGATCTCTTTATCTTTGTAGTTAAAAATCCTGGCTATCATGGTGCGTGGTGGGTGGCCTGGTGGAAGGGGCCGGGACGGCACCCTGTGTGCGCGTTCCACCGAATATAGCGGGGTAAATACCTCCTTGCCAAATGCTTGTGTCAGCCATTGCTCAACAAAGTCTGTGGGGTCCCGGCCCTCCGACTTCTCGGGAAGCCCCACTATACCGATGTTGTTTCTCCTCAAACGGTTTTCAATTTCATCTGATTTAATTTCGTTTGCTTTAGTAATCCTGGCTGTGATTTGGGCCTCTCTCATCAGGGGTGTCAGCCTGTCTTCTATCGCACTGATGCGGCCTTCAGCAGCAGTGGTGCGCTCCCTTGTCTTCTGTAAATCACGTCTGATAAACCCCAGCTCCTCCTTTAGTCCTCCAAATTTATCTTGCAATATGTGCACCGAGGCTGTGCATTTTTGCACTGCCCTCAGTAAGTCAGCTAGTGACGGCTGTGCTATCTCCTCGTCCTCCTCCTCTGCTTCTGGGAGACTCTGGCTGGGAGAGGGTGTTGGGCCTGGTGACTGTGTCTCATCCTCCTGTTGCGTATGGAACGCTGCAGGGGTGGCCGTCATATCTTCCCCCTTATCCTGGGCTACTGGGGCTGTCAGCTTTTGGGTAAAGTACAGCATGTCCCTGGGGGGCTCTTTGGCAGCACCTTTGGGGGTTTTAGGAGGCTTACCCTGTTCCTTGGGCTTCTCCCAGCCGCGTGTGCGCTGTGAAGATGGCGCGGCGGCGCCATGTTGAAAATCCGGCGGCCCGGTCTCCGCGGCCTTGCGGGTCTGCATACCCGTAAATTCGGCGGGTATGAAGTCCGGGGGGTGCTGGAGGTGTCCCCGGCTTTAGCTGTGCCCCGTGTAGGGCAAAGTTTCTGGCTGGGAAGAGGATCGTTGCAGGATCTGAGCGGGAGCTCCGTGATGCACGTCCTCTCACATGCCGCTCTCGGCCACGCCCCTCACTGTTATTTACTTTAGAGAGTGACCTTTTTACCCAGGATGCCAGGTGACCTACCCATGATAGTGCATGCTGGGTAGTACATAAAAGGAGCCAGATCGGCCATCTTAGGTCTCTGGGGAACGCATGGCCTGCCTGTGAGGACTTATGAGGAGGCCTCCCAGAGGAAGCGGCCTACAGCCATTGCGGAGCGCAACCCCGCTCGATTGTGTGAGTGACCTGATGGTGCCGTGATGGTTTGGGAAGATCCAGAGTCACTTGTTTGAGCATCGGAAGACCGGGTCCACCTAACGCAATGGAACGGAGTGATGGAGCCCACTATAGAAGCAAACTGCAAACACCGGACCAAAGCTTCCATACCGAGTTCCGATCCAGTTGGTGAGCGGGTTGTGGCCCACAGTTTATTAACTTTTGCACCTAGTCATAGACAGGAGAGGAGGACTCGCTGGGATCCATAGTCCTACGGAGGAGGAGTATAGCAACTGACACTAGGCAGGCATAAGGCCTATCTGCCATTGCATCTCAAGCGAGTTACGGAATCAATACCAGGATCATCTTTAATTCAACTTTAATTACTTTACCCCTTGGATTACAAATTATAAGGAATTCTCATAGCTAGCGAAGACAAGAAGACTAAAGACTGAGTATTTTAAGAGTAAGATCTCACACATAGCTATAAAAGTAGGGGGAGCTCCCGTGTATCTATATGGTTTATGATTGTTTTATCAAAAATTCATTGTACTGTCATTCTATGTTGGGATGACAGCACAATTACTGTAATCACCTGTTTGCCGATATATTCAGTAAAATATACTTTGGTTACGTACCCCGTTGTGTGGAGTATTTTCTCTCAGCAGACAAAACAGGTATATTGTGTTATATTATATTGTACTGTATTGTATTGCACCACAGCTGTGTCAAGGGGACTGAGTCAAGCTAGTGGGGTTTATCAGCAGAGTGCAGGCCCAAATCATACCAGCAGCTCCTTTTGGGGGTCAGTGCTACACACATACAATACAATACGTGTCACAGCCAGAGATCCCCGCTGTGTCATCCGGCGATTTGTGATAATGATCCTCTGCATGGAGATTGGGGGGCGGAGTGGGGGCAGATTGCTGGCAGGGAGCGGAGGAGGAGAAGGAGGAAACTACCTACATGGGCGGCACAGACCAGGGGCTGTGAGACCCCCTCCACCACTACAGGAAATAGAACTCCCTGCTAGAACCACAAGGGAGCATGTCAGACCGCTGGCTGGAGGTACAGGAGGCATAGCAACCAGCGGTCTTACAAACAGGATGTCACTGGACAATAACGTTTTTTCAACAAGATCAGCAGGCTATTGCAGAGGAACTACAGAGCTCAGAAGAACATGGATGGCATAGTTGGTGAATGTAGGAGATCAGCAACAAGGGAATAGAAAAAAGTTTTTGCCCCAGAGTTCTGCTTTAAGGTTGCCACCTCATCCCCTTTAAAACCGAACACATGTTAATTACACAGGTTCTGTGGCTGATTAAGGTGGTAATTAAACTCACTTGGTGCCTTATCTGCAATAAATTAGCCTCAGAACCTGTGTAATTCATGTAGCACCCTGGTGTTTATGCAGGGTTGCTAATAAATTTAGTTTATCGGGTATTAATCTTCCTGGCTGATTGTTAGAAGATATACTGATTCCTCTCTAACTCTGGATTGCTGCACCTTTTCTCTTCTGTAACTAGCTGGCGCTTGCTGGTGGCATTATGAATGAATAATTTGTATAGCGCTACAATGCGAACTGAATCGCCTCAAGGATTAGATTGACAAGGCTATAGCAAGGTCAGACTATGAATGGATGGGGTGTCTCAGCCAATGGACAGGGATTTTCTTTAGACCCTTGGCCTGCTGAGCCTATTTATTTGGGTGGAGTCTGGTTATCGGGGTTCTGTGCCACCTGAACAGCTGTCTGGGTGGACGTGTGTTATGCTGCCCCGGGCTGCTAGCCTGAGGACTATTCCGGGGACATCTGGCGGCTAGGCTGTCTGAGGGCCTATCCAGAAGATGGAGAAGCAGTGCAGGGTTGGGACTGCAGGATTGGAGTCCAACTGGGAGTAACTGTCCCGCTGGATGGAGAACCAGTTGTGGTCAGAGGTAGAGGGGAAGCCATTGCCACTTAGGGGCCATCCACCTTATTACCAGAGACTATTGTAAGTAAGCTGAAGCCAGTACCAGAGCAGTCTTCTTACCAGTTGGGGGACGGTGAAGGAGTGGGAAAACTTCAGCAAGTGACAAGCCAGGGACCCAGCGGGTCAGCAGGGGTGATGCGTGAAGAGTATCTGTAAGTGCCAAGTCAGGGACACAGCAGGGAAGCGGGGGTGATGCTTGAGGAAGATGCCGAGTTATGGAAGTGGAAGAGCTTAGGGGATCCAGTGGCAATTGGGTCTAGTGAGAGACTGGGAGCTTGATGAGTGAAGACCTAGAGTGAGAGACTGTAGAGTGCGAGGAGAACTATTGTATTACCAATAGATAAATACAACTACCGTTAGTGACTGTTACAAGATTTGTTGCCATAGGAGACAGCGGTCCCAACTATACAGAAGTGGTATCCGGCTGGAAGCCTTCCACTCTATAGCTGTCTACCTATAGAAGTCTCCAGAGTCTGCCAATTGTCATTACATCTACTTAAGGGTGCCCTGGCCCTAGCCCTAAAAGGGGAGGGGGGGGAGGGTAGGCTGACATCAACATGTACCAGAAATATAGTATTTTATAAATATTTTCTTTATAAAGCGTGCATATCGAAGTTTTGGATGCCTGGGTCCATATGACCCTCCATTGATCCACGGGTATCTCCTCACCCAGTGCCTTTTCCCACTTGAGCATGTAATTGTGCTTGCCCATTGAGTCAATGGGTCTCTCGTTGAGTATTTTGTATATGTCTGAGATCAGACCTCTCTGAGCAGAGCCTGCTAGGATGAGGTTTTCAAAAGGGGTTGGTGGGGAGAATTGCAGGTTTAGTGCAAATGTTAAGGCATAGTGGCGTATTTGGAGATACCTGTAGAAAACCTGCTTCGGGAGGTCAAATTTGGACTGCAGTTCTGCGAAGGAACGCAGTTTACGGGTGTGAGGATCAGCTAAGTTTCCATAGTGCAAAAGGTTTCTTGTGGTCCAGGGGGAGGACATCTGGTGGGTTAGGCTATTTGGCATTTTCGGGTTGCAGGCAAATGAGGTCAGGAGCGAGCTGTCTGAGGACAGTTTGTGTTGTTGTGTCAATTTGCGCCATAGCCTCCGGAGCTGCGTCATCGGGCCCAGCAGTCGTGCAGGTTCTACCTCCGTGTTCGCACTCTATAGTAGATTGTTTGGGTGTATTGGGGCTAGCCATAATTTCTCTATCTCGGTCCATTTATTATAAGAACGGAGCGTGAACCAATTGCATTGTATTGCAGTAAATCAGCTTGTAAGTGTTTTTAGTTGGCCATAGGGGACAGGGATGGGTAGGGTCTGAAAGATATATAATAGTTTCGGGAGGATCATCATCTGATGCGATCCTCCCGAGTAAAGCGATGTGATGCTTTTTCCACTGTTGGAGAAGGGTTCTGATATTGTGGAAAAGAGGGGGGAAGTTTTCCTGGTAGAGTACTGCGGTGTGATATTCCTAGGTATTTTAGTGCTGTCATTTTATATACTTTTACTATAGGGGAAATTGGCTTTTAGATGTGCTACCACCTCTACTGAGGTGTTGATTGGGAGGGCCTCCGATTTAGAGGTATTTATTTTATATACCGATAGAGCCCCATAGCATTCTAGTTCCGTGTGGAGAATAGGAAGGAAGATTCTGGGTTAGGTTAATGAAAGAATGATGTCATCTGCAAATAGGGAGATTTTAAACTCCCTGTCCCGTACCATTATGCCCTTAATGTCTGGGTTCTTTCAGATTGTGGCTGCTAGAGGTTCGACACGTGCGAAAAGCAGGGGCGAGAGCGGACACCCCTGCCTGGTGCCATTCTGTACCGGTAGTGGGGCTGACAAGGCGAAGGGGGTCTTGACCTGGGAGGAGGGGTTCGAGTATAAATGTTGGATAGCTTTATAGAAGGGTCCCCTAATTCCTATGTGGCGGAGTGTGGCGAACAGGAAGTGCCATCCCAGGCGATCAAACCCCTTTTCCGCGTATAAGCTTATCAGCAGGGCTTGTTTGCCCTCCCTGTTCGCCACGTCCACCAGGTCTATTATCTTTCTGGTGTTGTCCCCCGCTCGGCGGAGGGGGGCAAATCCCAACTGGTCTTTATGGATCAGGGATGGGAGGACCGTGTTCAAGCGGATAGATAGGAGTTTAGTAAATATTTTAAGGTCCAAGTTCAGCAGGGCGATTGGTCTATAATTGGCACATAGGGAGAGGTCCTTCCCAGGTTTGGGGATTACTGTGATAAAGGAACTCTGCATATCTCTCGGGGGGGGGGGGGGGGGTGGCGGGGAGGTGGGGGGGGGGGTATCATGTAGGAAGGCATTGAATAGCTTGCACATGGAGGGGAGCAGGTGTGGGAGAAATTCCTTATAATACTCATAAGGAAAGCCATCCGGGCCTGGGGCTTTGCGGTTGGGTAGGGATTTGATGGTCTGCTCTATTTCCTCTTGCGTGATTGGGGTATTTAAAGAGTCTAGATCTGTAGATTGGAGCTGCGTTATTCCACTGTGGTCTAGGTACTGCTGGAGTCGTTTAGTAAGTTCGGATGAGGGGGGGGTTGGTCGGGATATCATGGTTATCGTAAAGGGTCTTGTAGAATTCTGCAAAGGATTGGGCTATGTCTTTAGGGTGGGAGATCAGGCAGCCTGATCTGTTCTGAATCTGGTGTGGGGTCGACATCGGAGTGTTGTCCCGCAGATTTCTGGCCAAGAGTGTGTGGGCCTTATTGCCAGACATCTGCGTACAGGGGGGAACCAAATGCGCAAACCACCAAGGGGGGATCAATATGAAAAAACAATAATAATAAAAATAATAATAATAATAATATATACCTAATTAGGAATAGCTGCCGCAGCCACCATTAAAGTGTTCCCACACCAAAAATAGATGAAAAAATATATAATAATATATAATGAATGTAGCGCTGGCAAATGAGCAACGACAAATACTATCAATATAATAAGTACCAATAGTATAAAATTCTATAAGATAAAATAGATAATGTTAAAATTGATAATGTAATAAATATAAAAATAATTATTATGTATGTAAAATTAAAACGTATGAGCAATTAATTAAAAGATATGATAACGGATCCTGATGAGAATAAATAGATAAGAATAATATAAAAATGTGGCACTTTAATCCGGACCAAGAAACCAATCCTAAGGGGGAGGGGAACTCCAGAGGATGGTTCCACAGAAGCGTCTGCTAGTTAATGCCAAAATTCCAGCATGTATAGCAACAACGTACCAAACCGTGCTATATCAATACATAAGAGATAGATCAGAATGATCAATTCAAAGTGAGGCAGTGCAATAGTACATAAATAAATTCATAAATTTAAATAAATAGCAATAAATAGTAAAGTGTATAAATAAATAAATTCACGTGGTAACCACCCAACCAATGCGTAAATCAATAACTAAGTTCCGTGAATAGTACGTAAATAATACGTACTGAAAGATGTGCAAAATGCAATTGGTGAAAGAAATTTTCAATTAGTGCAAAAAAAATATATAAAGCATAAAAACATGCAAAAAAATGTGAAACACAAACTTCAATCATACAAAAAATGTGAAAGTCCAAATAATGACTGTGTAAATTAGTAGACATCAAGTGCACTCTAAATTGCTGGGCTAAAATAAAGTGTCCAGTGCAATCCAAATTGCCATTAGTGATTCAACTCCCATACATGATGCGATCGATATCTCCTGTGCAGTGGCTCTTCCTACTCAGAATATAACCTTTATGTAGTGATGGTGATCTTTTCCATGCAAGAAAGTGCCGATCCAAATTATTTTCCCCAGCCTCTTACCTTAAGGCAAGAGGGTAACAGCCTTTCAATAACAGGGAAGACAGATCACCTCCGTTGGGCTTCTCCAGATGGTTATCCTCATTAATCTCTTACACTCTCTCCATAGATCCCGTAGACGTGGGAACAGAAAGAGGGAGACATTCCATTGTGTAGAACTCAAAAACGGATTTTATTAAAAATAAAGTGAACTTACAGTTGATGAATTAAATATTCACCTTTTAAACTGAAGTTGGAAGGCTGCTAGGGCAACCATTATGCTACTTAAGTCACCACCGTTTTACCTGACTCTAAATTCCTTTGAGAAAGTCACGTGGGCGTGCCGATACGCGTGAGGAGTCAGAGTCAGGTGACCAAAGTGCGATCTCGGCCGGGGTCGCGCTCTGCATTACTGCTGTTTGTAATTTTATACATCAACTGTAAGTTCACTTTATTTTTAATAAAATCAGTTTTTGAGTTCTACACAATGGAATGTCTCCCTCTTTCTGTTCCCATGTCTACGGGATCTATGGAGAGAGTGTAAGAGATTAATGAGGATAACCATCTGGAGAAGCCCAACGAAGGCGATCTGTCTTCCCTGTTATTGAAAGGCTGTTACCCTCTTGCCTTAAGGTAAGAGGCTGGGGAAAATAATTTGGATCGGCACTTTCTTGCATGGAAAAGATCACCATCACTACATAAAGGTTATATTCTGAGTAGGAAGAGCCACTGCACAGGAGATATCGATCGCATCGTGTATGGGAGTTGAATCACTAATGGCAATTTGGATTGCACTGGACACTTTATTTTAGCCCAGCAATTTAGAGTGCACTTGATGTCTACTAATTTACACAGTCATTATTTGGACTTTCACATTTTTTGTATGATTAAAGTTTGTGTTTCACATTTTTTTGCATGTTTTTATGCTTTATATATATTTTTTGCACTAATTGAAAATTTCTTTCACCAATTGCATTTTGCACATCTTTCAGTACGTATTATTTACGTACTATTCACGGAACTTAGTTATTGATTTACGCATTGGTTGGGTGGTTACCACGTGAATTTATTTATTTATACACTTTACTATTTATTGCTATTTATTTAAATTTATGAATTTATTTATGTACTATTGCACTGCCTCACTTTGAATTGATCATTCTGATCTATCTCTTATGTATTGATATAGCACGGTTTGGTACGTTGTTGCTATACATGCTGGAATTTTGACATTAACTAGCAGACGCTTCTGTGGAACCATCCTCTGGAGTTCCCCTCCCCCTTAGGATTGGTTTCTTGGTCCGGATTAAAGCGCCACATTTTTATATTATTCTTATCTATTTATTCTCATCAGGATCCGTTATCATATCTTTTAATTAATTGCTCATACGTTTTAATTTTACATACATAATAATTATTTTTATATTTATTACATTATCAATTTTAACATTATCTATTTTATCTTATATAATTTTATCCTATTGGTACTTATTATATTGATAGTATTTGTCGTTGCTCATTTGCCAGCGCCACATTCATTATATATTATTATATATTTTTTCATTGCCAGACATCTGCCCCCTCATCACGCCTTATGGGCTTCCCATAATGTGGATGTGGATACATCCCCAGTGTTGTTATCCCGTGTTCCGATCTGAAGAGGCGAGCTAGTACTCTACTCAGGAATCCAGTCTGCCTGATGTTTGGGACATAGACTGCACAGAGTGTAATCTCTCTGTCCAGCCATCGGCCCCGGGGGATAAGGAAGTGGCCTTGGGGATCGCTGTAGTGGGACGAGTATGTGAAAGGGCACCCTTGTTTAATCAAGATGGCCACTCCCACCCTCTTGTGGGGTCCCCATGATAGGTAAATCTGTGGGTAATACCTGGAGGCGAACGCAAAAGTGCCCTCCTTGTCAAAGTGAGTTTCCTGTACCATTATGACACCCGCTCCTGACTGCCTGAATTCCCTCAACAAGTTTAATCCGTGAACGTTTAAGGATAAAATCTTAGCCATGGGAGCTCGGGTGGGGGGTGTATATACTCATCTGGTGTAGTCGGAGTTGTTCCGGATGGCCAGGGTCAGCAATGGGCACCGCACGGGAGGAGATTCGGGTGTGTTGGTGACATCTTTTTTTGAGCCGGTTACTGACATAGGAAGAGAGGGGGTTAAGAAAAGCTAGGAAAAAGAGAGGAGTGGTTAGTATGGTAGAACCATGCATACAAAAAAAAAATAGCAGCATTAACAGACCTATAGAGGCCAGCCGGCCCAGGTCTAGAAGGCTTCCCGTGAGTGTCCCCGGCCCAGCCCGGTTAGGGTAAGCCAGAGAGACCGAGGGGAAGCCAAGGTCAAACATGCAAGACTTTATAAACTGCTTGCTCTAGTAGTCTAGTAATCTAAGAGGGGGTGGTAGGGGTAACTTGGACAGTCTCTCTCTTAAGTCTCGTTCGAGATTCGCCATAATGTTGGTCAGTTCTGTAGTTAGGGCGCCAAAGGTGGGACAGTTTGTGGTCGATTGCCAGGGTAGCTCCACTAGGGAGGGCAGTATAAGAAAAAAAAAAAGAAAGGAATGATTTTTCAGGTAGTTTGTGAGTCCTTAAGATGGCGTGTTTATGTTCTTCGCTGCTGCAAGTGCCGGCCTCTTGGAGACTTCTCCGGTCCTCGGGAGCGCTTGGGTGGGGGGACCTTCTGGGTGGCGATGAGGTCCCAATCCGGGAGCTGTGTAGCTCTAAGTTCCAGAGTGTTGCAGAAAGGCTCTAGGTCCTCCGGGTACCTCAGGATCGCTGTCTTGCCTTGATGCTTTGCCGTGAGGCTAAAGGGGAACCCCCATCGGTATGGTATGTTCTCTTCTTGGAGGATACGTAGTAGTGGTTGGAGTAGCCTACATTTTTGCAAAGTGATCCAGGACAGGTCCGGGAACAGTTCAATGTGGTGGTCTCCAAGGGTCACTTTGCGGGCGAGGTGGGCCTGACATATGACATGATATCCTCCTTCAAGGGATATGAAGTTAGCCTGCAAATAATATCGCAGGGTCTGGCTGTGGTGCCTTTAGGCCTCAACGCTCAGTGTGCTCAGTCCATTTCAATAGCATGGGTTGGGGCCTCACCGATAAGATTGTTAAAGAGAGATTGTAGGGTGTTTTGGACGTCTTCTGGGCCCTCCGATTCTGGGATCCCCGGCGCGGGTATATTGTTTCGGCGCCCCCTATTATCAAGGTCTTCTACGTGGCGTTGCATGTCTCTGAGGAGGGTGCGGTGTTCTGATCCCTGGATTTTGGTTCTGTGTACTTCAAGTTTGGTTTCTTGGATTTCTTCCTCCGCATCTCTACTCTGTCCGCTAAGTGTTTAAGACCCGATTGGAGGGTTTGAATCTCTGATCTGCAGGTGGACTTCACGTCCTCAATAAGTTGACTAAAATCATCTGTTGTTGGCATTGCTTGAAGATAAGCATGCCACTGCGGTGGTATCGGGGGTGTTGCTCCTGTCCCCGTGCCCGATTACTGTCGGAGGGATTTTGGGGGTATCGGCTGGTTCCCCAGGGGGGATTCGGAGTGGGATGGTGGGTGGTAGGGTTTTCCCAAGGCTCACTCCAATCTGGGCTTTGTGGGGGTTGGTGGTCCCTTTCTGGTGACTTCGGGACTGGATAAGGGCTGAGTTGCTGGCTGCCTGGGTGGAGGAGAGGGCCGGTGCAGCGTTAGGGCCTTGCAGGTTAGGGTCTCCCAGTCTTGAGAGCCTCTGCGCCCTGGGTGAAGGAGGGCCTGACAGGGTGGTCCCGCTTGGGGTAAAAGTTCCCGTGGGCCCGTATGCTGGGGATGGGTGGGCCAGACTAGGTAGGGATGCGAAGTCCTCTGCTCCCCCTGTAAAGGTTGGTGAGCTGGTGGTCGTCCCTGTGAGGCCAGGGTCTGAGGTTGTGCGTAGTAGTTGCGGGAAGGCCTCAGAGCATTGGGTGTATGGCTGCTGCTGCCTCATTGGGAGTCCCAAGATGGCCGCCGGGAGTGTGAGGTGGGTGGTTTCGAGCTGGTTTGTAGGCCGTATGGGGGACTCACTGCTCCCTGGTCCCGGGAACATCTCGCCTTCTGGCGGTTGCGAGGAGCGTGGGTGCAGGGGATCCCGGTGCTGTGTCGGAGCCGGGATGGAGCGTGGATGTAATGCTGCGGCCTGCTCCGTGGTGCCGGCCGGCGCCATCTTGGCCATTTGTCCCGGCGTGGTGTCAGGCTGATTTAAAGTAGTCCCGGAGGTCAGACAACAAGCCGGGGGGGGGGGGGGGCTTTTGTGATGGCCCCCGGGGCTTCATTAAGGTTGTCCTGGAGCCACCAATATTTGTGAAGGTTAGGCACCTTTTGCTGACTTGTCAAAAACGTACGTGTGTGTGTACATTTACGACTGGCTTTTTTTTTTGAGAACAAGTACTAAGTACCCCTTGCTCATTCACATAAGAGGTGGCAAATACCTGGGGGCTCCCTTGTCCTTAAAGGGGCTTCCACATTTGGATAAGCCCCCCCCCCCCACAACTGCCAGTCCAAAGCTGGGGAGAAGAGGCCCTTATCATCAACATGGGGACCCAAGGTGTGGAGACCAGATCCATACCAGAGATGGTATTGATTTTGGGTTGACCCCATGTTATTTATTTTTTACATACAGTATATAGCAAAATCATCATCCTTGGTGAGAGTTTAGTATGTACAATATTTTGTGGGGTTCCCATGGCATTATTTACAAAGCAAAGGAAGCCTGCAGGGAAAAGTGAATTAACTGCGTTTTACACTGCTTTTATTCCTCGGGAAATGTCACTTTTGCTATACTACTTTGTTTACAGGGTAGAGATGGCCCACTTCACAGGCAGGTTTAGGGGAGCCCTAAAGCAAGTTTTTTTTTTTTTTTAATGGAATCATTTTTAATGTTACACTTTTTTATTAATATTTAATATTAAATTCACTGCTCTCTGCAAACCTGTATTTTTTTTTTTTGTAAATTTTGTTTTGCATTTTGCAATCCCTTGGCTGCTAAATCACGACATGTCGGGAACAAAGTGAATATAAAAGCTTCTTCTTTATTAATTCCAAGGAGTAAAATATTCCATAGAGCAACCAACGCTTTCAGTCAAAAGATGACCTTACTCTTAGCAGTAAGGTCATAGAGTAAGGTCATATTTTGACTGAAATGGGTTAGCGTTGGTTGCTCTATGGAATATTTTACTCCTTGGAATTAATAAACACAAAGCTTTTATACTCCCCTTGTTGCCGACATGTTGTGATTTGGATGTCTATACATAAGAAGATGGAGACTGCTGGTCTGGCACGGTGAAGTTTTAGCCTGAGAGTTGTTTATCAGGTTGCAGCAACTTAATCCCTATTTTGAACCCTTGGCTGGTAGCCTTAAAAATGGAGAACATTCATTTGACAGATTAGGCTCCCATTGACTGCAGTGGGGGGTCCAGATTTGGCATCACAATCATCATGTACAGCCAAATCTCCCGGACCAAACCCAGACGTGATCTGTTCATCCCTATTTGTAACAGTGTACACCAGAAAAGATACCGGAGGATGGACATGACAGCACAGCATGGGACAGTAAGTCAAGGGACATCATACTTAACCACTTCAGCCCCAGGAGGTTTTACCCCCTTAATGACCAGGCCATTTTTTGCAATACGCACTGCGTCGCTTTAACTAACAAATTGCGCGGTCATGCGACGTTGTACCCGAACAAAATTGACGTCCTTTTTTTTAGATCTTTCTTTTGGTGGTATTTTATCACATCTGTGTTTTTTATTTTTTGCGCTATAAACAAGAGAGCGACAATTTTGAAAAAAATTCAGTTTAGGCGATTTATAATCTTCTACATTTTTTTTTTTTTTTTACCAAAAATCATCGCAATAAGTGTATATTGGTTGGTTTGCGGAAAAGTTATAGCGTCTACAAAATAGGCGATAGATTTATGGCATTTTTATTATTATTATTGTTTTTTTGTTACTAGTAATGACGGTGATCTGCTATTTTTATCGGGACTGCGACATTGCGGCAGACACATTGGACACTTTTGACACATTTTTGGGACCATTGACCTCTATACAGCGATCAATGCTATAAAGATACATTGATTACAGTGTAAATGTCACTGACAGGGAAGGGGTTAACACTAGAGGGTGATGAATGGGGTTAAATGTGTTCCCTGACTGTGTGTTCTAACTGTGGGGGGGGGGGGGTGGGACTGACTTGGGGAGGAGACCGATCATTGTTCCTATATACTAGGAATACACAATCTCTCTTCTCTCCCCTGACAGGACGTAGATTAGTGTGTTTACACACACAGATCCCCGTTCTCTCTCTGTCAGGAGCAACTGTGTGTGTCCGGATATCGCGGCCCCAGGCACATGCATCAGCCCCTTATGCCGTGTACACATGGCCAGACTGTGACAGCAAAGGTCCGATGGAACGAATCCGCCGGACAATTCGATTGTGTGTGGGCTTCATCTGACCTTTGCTGTCTAAAAATCAGACGGACTTTAGATTTAGAACATGTTTCAAATCTTTCCGACAGACTCGAGTCCGGTCAAAAAATCAGTTCGTCTGTATGCTAGTCAGACGGACGAAAACCGACGCTAGGGCAGCAATTGGCTACTGGCTATGAACTTCCTTTTTCTAGTCCGGTCATACGTCATCACGTTCGAATCCGTCGGACTTTGGTGTGATTGTGTGTGGCAAAGTCAGTTCGTTTGGAAAGTCCATCGGAACTTCGCTGAAAAGTCAGTCGGGAAGACAATCGGACCTAGTCTGCCGGAAAGTCTGGGCGTGTGTACGTGGCATTAGGGAGCGCGCGCCCCCTATACTCCCTAAATCGCCCGCCATACAGCTACGGCCATTTGCACAGGAGTGCCATTGTGCCACCGTCAATCGATGCAAGTGGTTAAAGAGACACTACATTTGTTGAGAAGAAAGACCCCCTCTGGATGATCGATGTACACTGCAGGGATTTTTGTTGCAGATTCCTTCCTTTCTGTTCTGAAGAAAAAGCTGTGTGTTTGGTTAAAGGAATGATAAAAGTGTATCTCAATGAGAGTGACTTTTAGTTGCTGCACTTGGAATGTTCTGATGAGGAAAATGGGAAGATCTGCATCCCTTTAATAGTAATTAATCCTTTGGGAATATCCAGGGCCGGCCCAAGACATTGTGCTGCCTGGGACCAAGAATAAAATGCTGCCCCCCCCAAAAAAAAAAATAATAATTATGCCCACCCAAGTGGCCCCCACATTCATTATTTTATATCATGATAACTAAAGAGGACCCGTCGTGGCTCTATACATGTATATAGGAGTATAAAGAGAACCCGTCATGGCTCTATACATGTATATAGGAGTATAAAGAGGACCCGTCGTGGCTCTATACATGTATATAGGAGTATAAAGAGAACCCGTCATGGCTCTATACATGTATATAGAAGTATAAAGAGGACCCGTCATGGCTCTATACATGTATATAGGAGTATAAAGAGGACCCGTCATGGCTCTATACATGTATAAAGAGGACCCGTCATGGCTCTATACATGTATATAGGAGTATAAAGAGGACCCGTCCTGGCTCTATACATGTATATAGGAGTATAAAGAGGACCCGTCCTGGCTCTATACATGTATATAGGAGTATAAAGAGGACCCGTCCTGGCTCTATACATGTATAAAGAGGACCTGTCCTGGCTCTATACATGTATATAGGAGTATAAAGAGGACCCGTCAGGGCTCTATACATGTATATAGGAGTATAAAAGGACCTGCGCGTGGCCACCACCCGCAATTGCCCCACAGAGAGCAAGAATGGGGATCTGTTAATGTAAACAGACAGATCCCCATTCTGAGAGGGGAGGAGAGACAGATTTGTTGTTCCTAGTGATTCTGAACAGCGATCTCTCTCCTCCTCCAGTCAGTCCCATCCCCTACAGTTAGAAACACCTCCCAGGGAACACATTTAACCCCATTGATCGCCCCCTAGTGTTAACCCCTTCCTTGCCAGTGACATTTACACACTAATCGGTGCATTTTTATAGCACAGATTGCTGTATAAGTGTCAATGGTCCCAAAAAATTTGTCCAAATTGTCTGATCTGTCCGCCATAATGTCGCAGTCCCCCTAAAAAAAAAAAATCACAGATCCCCGCCGTTACTAGTAAAATAAATAAATAATAAAAATGCCATAAATCTCTCCCCTATTTTCTAGATGCTATAACTTTTGCGCAAATCATTATATGCTTATTGTGTTTTTTTTTAACCAAAATATGTAGAAGAATACATATTGGCATAAACTGATGAAGACATTTTTTATTTTTTTGTGATATTTTATTATAGCAAAAAGTAAAAAATTTTGGTTTTCAAAATTGTCGCTTTTTTTGGTTATAGCGCAAAAAATAAAAACCGCAGAGGTAATAAAATACCACCAAAAGGAAGCTCTATTTGTGGGGGGAATAAAAGGATGCCAATTTTGTTTGGGTACAATTGTCAGTTAAATCGATGCAGTGCCGTATCCAAAAAATAGCCTAGTCATTAAGGGGGCAAATCAATCCAGTTTGTAAGTGGCTAATCAGGGCTGGGCAAGGCAAGTCCCTCTCGGGCTCTGTCTAATACAACTTGTGATGTGTGTTTGTACTTCGTTTTGATTCAGACTCCTGCAGACAATGCTGCTATAAGGAACTCACTGGTGGCAAAATGGACTGGGTGAGGGTCAATGCTGACTTCCGAGCCTCCAGAACATGGACACAGCGACAGGCTGCAACACCTCAGGCAGCGGCAGGTGCTGTGCAGGTGGACTGTGGACAGCTCAGCTCACACTCACACTCACACTCAGACAGCTCACAGGCACAGGCAGCTCTCTTCACACCCTTCCCTCAGGCTCTGAGCCACACTGAAGAAGATGGAAGAGGTGGGCGGAGACAATTTACTAAATCATGGAGGCTGAGCGCTCTGAATGCTGGGGCGGCCACACAGGGGCAGATCCAGAGTCTAGTCTTGGGAGGGGCAGTGCCAGGAAATACGTTTTTTTGCGGGTAATTTATCAGGGCAATGGCTGATGTTAGTGCTTTAATCCTCATGGCACCATGGTTGTTATGGTGTCAGGATGATTGAAGTGCAACTCACCATAATGCAGAATCAGTGGGCGCCCTGAGCTTGTCACCTGCCACCAGATGCAGATTGTCACCTGACACAATGCAGATTGTCACTTGCCTGCTAAGGTACGGATTGTCACTTGCTGTGTCCCAGAGTGAAGTCAGGCAGCAGAGAGATGATGTCATCTCTCTGCTCCCCGCCCACCAGCCTGCTGATTGGCCAGCCCACCCACTCACCTGCCGACTGTCCTGTTCGCCGGCTCACCCTCTGATACTGGCCCGCCCGCTTACTCACTCACTTACCCACCAAGCCTCCCGCTCACTCACCCTGCCAGCCCATGGCCGCCGCCCCTCTTAAAGTGCCGCCTGGGACAATGGTCTCACTGGGTCCCAAGGTTGGGCCGGCCCTGGGAGTATCCCACCAAAAATAAAAGTTTTGTTGCAGAGGATGCCTAAAATCTGACTTGCAGACTTCTGGGAAAATGAGTGAGCCAATCACACCAACAGGAAATGATTTTTGGGGAAATTCTGTCTGTACCCTCGCTGTGTAAAGAAGGCCTCCACATTGCTGTATTGCATTGAATTTTACAGAAAATTACGGTGATGCAGATTGAAATGAAAAGGTCATTTTTAACACCTTCCCACCTGGCCTATAGCAGACTGACGACTGGGAGGGGCTTTACCATTCTGACTGGATGCCATATGACGTCCTTCAGAACGCGCCACTTGTGTGCACCCCCAGAGACACTTAGCGAATCGATCGGTGGTGAGCTGCTTCTTTAGGACACAGCGCATCACGATCATGGTAAAGAGCCGATGTTGTAAGCTTTATACCATGTGATCAGCTGCGTCCAATCACAGCTGATCAAATGTAAAGAAATGCCGGTGATTGTCAATTCCTTTCCTCAGCGCTGTCAGTGTCTGAGGAAAGAAAAGACAATAATTGGCTTTCCAGTTACAGGGGACTGATAATCATCATTGCATTCTATCAGTGCCGAATCCTCAGTGCACATCAGTGATGAACAAAAATTACTCTCCTTTTCAAAATTCGATAAAAAAATAAATAAAAAAAAGCAGAAGAATAAAATTTGGAAAAAAAAAACTGTCTTTTTGTTTTGTGGTGATTAAATACCACCAAAAGAAATCTCTCTCCACAAAAATATAAAAATGTCATACGAGTACAGTGTTGTATGACCGTGTAATTGTCAAAGGATGCAAGTGCCCGGTATTGAAAGGGTTAATAACATTCAATTACAATTTTGATTGTATATTAACTGTATATGTTATACTATTTTTGTTTTAAGGTGCTATTTTTTCCTCCAGAAAATGGAGATACCCTTTATTGGAAACAGGCTGAGCTGAGTGGAATAAAACTGGGGCCACAATACATCTCCTGAGGACCACACCGACCTCATTCCATAGAATGAGAAGACAACGTTGTCACTCTAATCTCTGTCATCACACCATCCATTCCAACAACAATATTCCCAGAAGATTATATGTGCATTTCATGTGTTTTATTCATGTTATATGCTGTAAAATCCCCCCTTTTGTAGACATCCAAAAGCCCTGAGACTGCTGCTGGGTGCCGCCATCTTGGATGTGATATCAGCAGCCTCAAGTTCCCCCCTATAATATTCCTCTTCCCTCCTCCCCCGACAGCTAAGTGAAAAGGTTCCTGAAGTGTTCAGCTGTAATATGACATATGGAGGTGTAACTTTTATCACCCAGAGAGCAGCTGGGGCCCTGTTCATCTGAAATAGTTATAACACTGAGGGCCACAAAGGGGGAGTGAGAGGAACATATGTAGACCAAACTTAGATCATTGGTCCAGTCTGCAGACCTAACAACTTCTTCATGTTTAGAACAGTTTTCAAATAGAAAACTCTTGTATGGGGGGGAACAATTAGAGCAGTGGCAGTACGTCCATTAGGGTTGCCCGGGCACCGCCCCCTCTGTGTAGAACGGATATCCATGGCCGCTGTAGCCGCCCCCTATTCGGGTGTCTGGACCCTTTTCAGATGCCTAAATTCCAGCGGAGGGGGTGTTTTTCTGAAGCACCTGATTAGAGGCATAGGCTTCAAAAAAGGTGGGCTGCAAGCACAGAATAAATATTCGCTATTCTAACACTGAACCGCCTGTCAGCCAATCAGGAGGCGTGGGTCTAATACCCATCACCTAATTGGCTGAAGGCACAGGCGCTCCGATTGGATGCCTAACAGAATGGAAGAAGAGTGAGACAAATGGAGGACACAGGAGCCGCCGCCTGACCTGCTGCCTGATCCCCGACCAAGCTGGGGTAAGTGCCGGAGAGTCAGCGAATGGGGGGGTGGGCACTCAGTGAATGCATTTAATGTGTTTTTTTTTCAGTATTAAAAAGTTACAGTCCACAAATGACCAGCTAGTGCTGGGCTGTCTTATTGGAAAGCCCAGAATTCTCTGTAACACGATATCATGGAAGAGATCATCTGTATTAAATGTTTATTATTAACATGAAAATTTCATACAAGTCATAAGAAAAGTGACATAAAAGATCAGTTTATAAATTTTGTAAATATTCAAAAAAAAAAAATTAATAAAACAACCAAAAGACATTATAGATTATCATTTTACCCGAATACAAAATGCTGAATGATAAACAAACAATGCAACAAGAAATTCCCCGGCTGTGACCTCCATTACACCTGTACTGAGGGGAATATGGAGGGGCCATTGCTGGATGTCTTCTGAAAATGCTATTCTCCTGGCTGTCTGGGGACTCTGTATTTGGGGACACTGACCTGGAACAATCATGCAGATCAGGAAATCTGAGTTAAGTCAGAACTCTGAGTCTGAATAATTGTTCTGGGTTACTGACATAGAAAGTACAGAAGCCATTGGATCAGAATGACAGCCAAGGAACTAGTATTCTGTAGAGGTAGTTAGCAATAGTGGCCACCATACTTCCTCCATACAGATTCCTATAATACAATTGTGTAGGATGCAGACAGGTTAGTGTGTGATGATATATTAGCAGTATGTGTCTCCCTTTTATGTCCTGTACATCCTGGGGAAGGGGAGAGCTCTATGCTGCTCTGTACACACACACCGGGTTATACCGCTCCTCTTCCTCTGACCCTCCCCCAACCTGCTCTATTGTCACCCTTCACCCCTCTCCCCTCCCCCGATCTCCATGAGTCTTCCCAGTACAGACGGAGCTCATCACCCACCACCATCTACCAGACCTCACTTCTGTCCTTCCCAGTCCCTTCCCCCCACATGGGGTCATGTGACCTCTCCTAGATGTAGAGGTGACCACATCCTATCCCATCACAATGACCGCACTGCATTCTCTGTACTGGTGGATCATCTTTACCCTCTGTGTCTGTTAATGGCTGGACATAGTGCCACCATGAGGAGGAGGGGAAGAACATTGGGGGAAGGGAAATTGCTGATATAATATGGGAACTTGCTGTTTGGAAAATTAAACTAAAGACAAAACTTTTTTTTTCATTTTGGAGAGCGTAAGGGAGGGTTATAACCCCTGTCAGTATTTTATTATCATCGGTTTTCCATTGGGTCTTCCTGTCCAATAACCAAAACAGGAAGTGACAGGAAATGTTTCCAAAGTGCGGAAATCCCTGGCTGTCACCAGAACTAGTGTCCACATTGGAGGATTTCCCCTCTATTCCAGTTCTGGTAACAACTCAGAATTTGGGATTTTCTTTCACTTTGGGTGATAACATTTACCAGGACAAATAGAGAGGGGCTTTCTCTAAATGGGGTGGAGACAGCAATAAAAACCTGACAGGGGCTCTATTTCCTCTCCACAATAGATAGGTAGATAGATCACATCGCCCTTGCTAGGGATGCAGCAATGCTGTTTTTTATTGGCGAGTACCGATACTTTCAGACAAGTACTCGCTGATACCAAGAACTGATAATTTGCGGTGAGTTTTGCATCTATAGAAAATGAATGGGCGTAAATCGCACTGCAAAGAATCGCATGCAATTTGAACTGGAATGCGGTGCAATTTCGGCCAAAAATCGCATGCGGTTTCCCCACCGCTCCTGTGTGACCCCAAGCTTGTCATAGTGATTTCAGCCTAGGTTCACACAGGAGCAGTGCAGCAAACTGCATGCTATTTACACAGGAATCGCACCACATTTTTTCAGTGCAAATTGCACCACAAAGTATGGTTACTGGTGCATCCCCACCCCTCCCTATAATTAGAGTGATTCCAGCCAATCCCAGTGATCTGAGAGGGAGCGATGGAGAAGTCTCATAGAAATATATTTATCATAGAAAACCCTGCGGGACTAATAACATATAATAGGTGCTCTATCCCTCTAAAACAATGAAACGAAGTAAGTATAAAAAAATTACAATCATCATAGTAATAATTAGAATTGAATACAATTGCTAGACATGTGCAATTTGTTTACTTCCAAATTCATTTTTTAGCGAATCTTGACAAATTCATTGATTCCTAATCTTCCAATTCCGGAAATTACAAACTTCCCAAATTACGAAATTACAAATTTTTCAATTTACGAAGATTTTAAGTTTCGGGAATTTCCAAATTTGGAAATTCAAAAATTTTAGTTTCCGAACTTTTCGAAATTTCATAATTTAAAAAATTCTGAAATCCAAGAATAAGAATAAAAATCTGAAAATTCAAAAGAATGAAAATTCGAAAACCCGAAGATATGAAATAAAAACAAACTAATAATACATTTTAAATTATAGGTATTGGAATTTCCTTTAAAATTTGTCTGTTAGTGAATGTAATGAGTAAGAATTTATTCGAAGTTAAGAATTATCTGAAATAACGAATGCCGCATCTAAACGAATAGAACGCAACAATCTAATAATAATAAAAAACATTTTTATTATTTATTACGAATTTGTTCCGTTCCATTTGTTTAGATGCAGCATTTTGAATAATTCGTAATTTTGGATAAATTCGTATTCGTTACGTTCACTAACAGACATATTTGAAAGGAAATTCCAATACCTATAATTTAATATAGAAAGTGATAGAAAGAACTCTGGACAGCCGCACACCGAAATTGATTTCTTGCGCTGTTTATTCCAAAACGAAGATCACATCAAATCATCCACAACAAACGGGTGTTACAAGAATATCTGACGCGTTTCACACTGACTTCAGTGCTTATTCATAGCTGACGGGAAGACAAGCACTTGCCTTGGTAGCCCACCTAGAGCGGTGGTTCCTTCTCTCTACCTATAATTTAATAGTAATTATTTCGAATTTTACTGATTTTTCTTTCTTTTTTTCAGATTTTGGGGATTTTCGAATTCCTAAAATCCGAAAATTAGGAAATTCAGAATTCAGAAAAAAATGAAAATTCTGATTTTTTAATTTCCGAAAAAAAAAAAAGTAAAAAAACAAATAAAACGAAAACAAACAACTTTTTTGTCAGTGCACATGTCTAACAATTGCATTAGAACTCAGAGCAGTAAATGAGTACAAATCCCTTTTAAGTATGAAGTCATTAGTGAAGCCAAAACAATTGTTTAACCAAGTAATGTGATGTGCCAAAATCCCTCCACTCCAGTGCTATCCTCATTGTATTACACCCACCGAGTGCTCAGGCCTCCTTCCCCTTCTCATTCCCCCCCCCATATATCTTATATATAACCTCTTTCTACACGTATCCCAGCATGGAGGGGCTCAGTGAAGGTGGTGGTGAAGGTGTGGAGGTGTCGGATCGGGTCACATAGATCAAAAAAGGAGATCCGTCCGACCTCATAATCCAGATCTATCCTGACTCTGTTACTGGAGATATTGGGGGGTAAGAGGATCATTTTCCTGTAATGTCTCACCCAATACTGATCACCATCCCTCCACAAACCCCAGGACTTGTTATTACATCCAATCCCTGACTTCTCTCCTCTCCTCTCTATACTGGGGTAACACATCCCGACTGCCCATCTATCTGATCCCCCTACAGCCACTTCCCAGTAATGTCTCCCTGAGGAGAAACTCCGACTGCTCAACACCTGAGGATAACATTGAAATCTCTCTGGTGTTTCTGGACGATTCTGTTTTCTACCTGACCAGGATACAGTTTTCCTGTCATCTGATATATGGAGATAATTATAAGCTGTGTTTACATCCAGTAATATGTCTGCAGCTCCCTGTATATAGAAGGATACATTTACCTCTGTTATTTTATCAGATAATGTGTGTAATGTGTGTGATATCCCATCCACATCTAGACCCCTTCCATCATGGAGGAGCTCCTCATGTCTCTCTCTGTCCTCATTATCTCCATCCTCAGTATCACACAAGTCACCTGTGTCTGATTCCTGTAAGACAGTCAGTGGATCCGTCATGTTACACAGCTCCTCAAAGTGACGCATCTTCCTGGACAGCTCCTCCTTCTTTATTTTCAGATCCCCGATGGAGATGGAGATCTGCTCTACCCTCCCGGAGATTTCCCTCAGGATTCTCTTCTCCAGGTCTTCCAGACGTCTCCTGAAATCTCTAAAAAGGGCAGTGACTCTCTCGGTGTCACCAGCTGCTTTTTCTTTGACTTTCCTCCTATGTTCCTGCAGACTCTGGACTCTTTCCTCTATCTCCTCTCTCTTTGTCAGAAGTTTCTGCAGAACATTCCTCAATTTCCCCTTCTTCTTCTCAGAAGCCTCAGCTAGTGACTCCATCTCATGTCCTTTATGTCCTCCAATCACACACAACATACAGGCACAGGTATTATCCTCAGTGCAGTAATACTCCAGAATCTTCTTATGGACGGAGCATTTCCTGCTCTCCATGGACAAGGTGGGGTCACATAAGACGTGTTCTGGGGACTTTTTGTGGACTCTCAGGTGTTTATCACACAGAGAAACCTCACAGAGCAGACAGGATCTAACAGCAGGTACAGGATAGTCCACACAGTAAGTACAGAAGACCCTGGACTCATCTGGCTGAGCAGACAGGAAATTCTCCACTATGTTACGTAGTGTTATGTTCCTCTGCAGTGCAGGCCGATCCGGAAACTTCTCTCTGCATTCAGGACAGGAATATCCTCCAGACCCCCCCTTTGTATCCAGCACACGATCAATACAGACCCGACAGAAGTTGTGTCCACAGCTCAGCATTACAGGATCTGTATAAATGTTTAGACAGACAGAACATTCCAGCTCAGCTCTCAGGTTAGCAGACGCCATCGCTGACAGCAGAAATCAAAGTGACAGTAAAAGTTTCTGGCACGAGGAAGAAAGCAGATGAGTTATTAATATTTACCTAAACAGGGTGAGGGTGACCTTTTGATTCATACTTTTTTGATAAGATTAGTTATATTGAGGGGCACAGATAATCAAAGGAACTCATGTAGGAAAATATGGCTGGAGAAAGTAAAGGTCATGTTGGGAAAAGTATAACCTGGATATGGAAGTGTAGTTTCTTTCTGTGAACAAGCGGTTCTTGCAGAAAGGGGATCATCATTTCCGAAACACAGCCAATGAAAGGCCAACCGAAGATAAACTCCTACCTAATGCCCCCAGTTTTTTACCCTCAAATGATCATGTGTGGTGGGTTCTGGTTGGTGATCAGCTGAACTGCCCTGGGTCCGGTTCAATCAGGGTTTGGCCAACTTCAAATATGTTGGGATGCTGAACCTGAACCCCATTGAAATCAATGGGAGCTGAATCGGTCAAAATAAAAATGCCCATTATCTGGGCTAATAGGGAAGGGGGTGTCAAAAAATAGCATGGAAAGGGCTCTGCTCTGGGGAACATGTACCAATGCAGAAAAAATAAATAAAAAATTCCATTTAGCAAGGAGCAGTGATTTTTTTTTTTTTTTTAACCACTAGACCTCCCAAAGATTTACCCCCCTTCATGAACAGGCCATTTTTTGTATACGGCACTGCATTACTTTAACTGACAATTGCACGGTCGTGCGATGCTGTACCCAAATAAAATTGATGTCCTTTTTTGCTCACAAATAGAGCTTTATTTTGGTGGTATTTGATCACCTCTGCATTTTTTATTTTTAGCGCTATAAACAAAAAAAGGGCGCCAATTTTGAAAAAATAAGATATATATATTTTTTGCTTTCTGCTATAAAACATATCCACAAAAAATGTAAAAAAATCAAATTTCTTCATAAATTTAGGCCAATATGTATTCTGCTACATATTATTGGTAAAAAAAAAATCCCAAAAAACATATGTTGATAGGTTTTTGCTAGTAGTAATGGCGGTGATCAGCGACTTATTGCGGGATTGCGATATATTGCGGCGGACATATGTACATTTACGTCGACACAATGGCACGGACAGGTAAAAGGGTGTACAGGTACGTCCCTTTTAAATTTGCCGCCGTGTCATCACGTGCGTAACCGCCGGCGGTGCGCGCACCCACCGTGAGTTCCGTGAGTGTGATCGCCGCGATCATCTCACGGAGATGAAGAACGGGGAAATGCTAATGTAAACAAGCATTTCTCCCTTCTGCCTAGTGACAGGACACTGATCTCTGCTCCCTGTAATCGGGAGCGGTGATCAGTGTTGTGTCGCACGTAGCCCCTCCCCCCCACAGCTAGAACACATCCCTAGGACACACTTAACCCCTGCAGGGCCCCCTCCTGGTTAACCCCTTCACTGCCAGTCACATTTACACAGTAATAAATGCATTTTTAATCACTGATCGCTGTATAAATGTGAATGGTCCCATTTTTAATCACTGATTGCTGTATAAATGTGAATGGTCCCAAAATAGCGCTAAAAGTGTCCGATCTAACCGTCATAATGTCGCAGTCATGATAAAAATCGCTGATCGCCGCCATTAGTAGTAAAAAAAAACATTCTTAATAAAAATTACATAAATCTATCCCCTATTTTGTAGACGCTATAACTTTTGCGCAAACCAATCAATAAACACTTATTGGCCTAAACTGGGAAAAAAAAAAATTTTTTTGGTGATATTTATTATAGCAAAAAGCAAAAAATATAGCTTTTTTTTTCAAAATTGTCGCAATTTTTTTTGTTTATTGAGCATAAAATTTAAACCGCAGGTGATCAAATACCACCAAAAGAAAGCTCTATTTGTGAGGAAAAAAGGACATAAATTTTGTTTGCGAGCCATGTCGCACGACAGCGCAATTGTCAGTTAAAGCGGCGCAGTGCCGAATTGCAAAACGTGCTCTGGTCTTTGGCCAGCCAAATGGTCCGGGGCTTAAGTGGTTAACTGACACTTTTGACACTTTTTGGGTCACTGTACTAATGACACTGGCTGGGAAGGGGTCAATATCAGGAAAGATCAAAAGGTTAAGTGTGTGCCTAACCAGTGTGCTTGTGTACTGTGGAAGGTGCCTTTACTAGGGAAAGGCATGGATCCATGTCTCGGCTTTGTAGGAACACAGGATCCATACCTTCCCTACTGACAGAACGGTGATCTGCCTTGTTTACATAAGCAGATCACAGTTCTGCCTCTGTGCTGGATGATCGGCAAAAAACGGTGGACATCAGTGGCTTGCGCTGTGTATAAGCACAGTGGAAGTGGGTCGCCGGTGGTGCGCATGCGGCGCATCCTAGACCTGGAACTGTTGGATCATGTAATAGGTACGTGATCCGGCGCAGCAGTGCCACCTTGCTTCCGTATAAGTTATACGGGTGACAAGTAGTTAAATACTTAACCCTTTCACTGCGTACAGACCAACAGAACTGCTTTCAGGGGGCCAGGTCTGTACACCCTATGGCCCTTATTTCTCCCCCTGCTATAAGCTCATGGTCACTTCAATGACCATAAACTTATAGTACAATTGTTCAGCAGACTATGCTGAACAATTCTATGACTCTGATCAGAGTTATTAACCTCAAATGTGACCACCCCCATCCTATCGCTTCCCTGTCCCCAACCTCTCCACCTCCCACCGCTCCCTTTCACCTAAAACTGTTACCCCCCACTCTCCTTTCCTATCCCCTTCTTTTATCCCCCCCCTTCTTCCCCCCAGCAATAATTTCCTCCCCACCACACCCAATTCGTCCCCCCACTTGTAAACCAGATCCCCTGCAGCTACCATCATTAGCCAGCATTCCTCCTCTTCCACTCCCGCCAGTCTCAGGTGCTTCAAGGGGCTTGGGGGATCCAGATATAGCCTCCCGTACTGCCCCCCACCCCGATCTATGCCTGCTCCGAGCGGCATCCCTCCTTCTCTCCCGCCGCCTGCAGCTTCTCCCTGCACTTAGCTCTGGTGAGCTGTCAGGCTGGGGAGCGGTACGGGCGGGGGAGAGCGGTGTGGGTGGGGGTGATGTTGGGGCTTGGTAAACATGTTTTTACCAACCCCCCCCCCCCTTGTAGTACAGTGGGCGCAGGCAGAGATCACTATAGATTGCTCCTATCTCCACTGACAGCTGATATATAGTATACCACGAGTGTTACTATGTATCAGACTGTCATTCTATGAATGAATGAGAATACTCTATACAGATTCCTTATTCATTCAAGTAAAATGCTGCACAGAAAGGGACTATCTTCAGTCCCTTTCTCTGTCTCAAAAAGAGATATGAGTGTCTTCTTAGACCTCCTGATATCTCCCCAGGACCTCCTGCTCGCTAGCTCCCTTGTTACCTCCTCTCATGCTCATCTTCAGGACTTCTCCAGAGCCTGCCCCCATATATCCCTGCCCCCATATATCCGATCAGAACCTAACCTGTCCACCTTTAGGAGATCCCTGAAAACTCACTTATTCAGGGAAGCCTATCCCACACCCACCTAACCACAACCCCATCAAATCATTCCCAGCATCTATTACATTTTGTACCACCCCCCTCCCTTTTAGAATGTAAGCTCTACAAGCAGGGCCCTCCTGTCCCTTCTGTATTGTACTGTAATTGTGCTGTCCCCCCCCTCTACATTGTAAAGCGCTGCTTAAACTGTTGATGCTATATAAATCGTTAATAATAATAACTCAATACAGTTTTAACTTTTATATTTACTAGGAATTTAGCAGGAATTTTGTACATTTTGACATGTATGAATCCACTAATAGCACCTTCTAGTTATTCTAGAGGTCATATGCTTTTAGAAAATATATGGTTTGGGAGTCTTTCACAAATTCTATAAGCTGTAAGGGAAAAAGGAAAACCTACAGATTGTTAGAGTGATTTGGATATTTAAATTTTTGTGTACGTTCGATTTTCACCATTTTGCAAAAAGGTGCAATGTAAAAATTAAAACTTTTTGTTATTTATTAACTCCATACAGGTTAAGCTTTTATATTTAGTAGGGATTTAGCAGGAATTTTGTAAAATTAGCTGTGTTTTTATCTGCTAATAATGGTTTTAGTGTATTCTTTGCCAATATGTTGGTTCGATAAACATTTGCGCAAATACCACGGGGTCTAAAAGTCAGTAGCACCTTCTATTTATTCTAGAGGTATGCTTTCATAAAATATATGGTTTTGGGGTCTTTCACAAATTCTGAAAGCTGTAAGGGAGAAATGAAAACCTTCATTTTTTTTGAGAACTTTGGATATTTACACTTTTGCGTCTGTTCAATTTTCACCATTTCGCAAAAAGGCGCAATTTAAAAGTTACAAATATTTGTTATTTATTAACTCAATACAGGTTAAGCTTTTATATTTAGTAGTAATTTTGTAAAATTTGCTGTGTTTTTAGCTGCTAATAGTGGTTTTAGTATACTTTTTGCAAATATATTGGTTTGATAAACATTTGCGCAAATACCGCAGGGTTTAAAAAATCAGTAGCACCTTCTTTTTATTCTACTGATCATGTGCTTTCAGCAAATATATGGTTTTGGGGGTCTTCACAAATTCTAAAAGCTATAAGTGAAAAATAAAAAAGCAAAGAAAAAACTGCAAAAATGGTCTGGCCACCTGAGTGTACAAAATGGAGCACAGGGCCCGGCAGCGAAAGGGTTAATGCTATACAACGAGTCTCATTCATTCCCTATCAGGAAAATAAGGCATTCATCCATGTGATACCTAAATAGGGGAAAAAAGACCACAGAGATTGTGCAAATTATCGACCGATTTCCCTAATTAATTTGGATCTAAAGATAATGACAAAAGTCACGGCAGAAAGAATAAATTAATTACCAACCCAATATATCCTTCCAGATCAAGGCGGTTTTATCCCTCATCGTAAAGCCTCTGATCAAACACGGAGAATTATAGATGTCATCTCTGCAATCCATTTTACCTGGGATAAAAGGAAAAATAGACAGGCAATTTTATTATCACTAGATATACATAAGGCATTAGATTCCTTGTTCTTGGATTACCTCTTTTTTATGTTTTAAAACTCTACGGTTTTGGTCCACAATTTCTATCAATACTACGTATGCTATATGATTCTCCTACCTTATCCATACTTGTTAAAGGATACTCTTCTAAGTAGACATGTGTACTGCTGAAAAATTTGTTAATTTTTGTTTCATTAGTTTTTTTGTTTTTTTTTCAAAAATTCGTAAATTCAAAATCTCTGAATTTGTAAATTCCGAAGTTTGGAAATTCGAAATTCGAAAATTTGGAATTTGTAAATGTGAAGATTCGGAAATGAGAAAACGTGAAAATCTGAAAATTAAGAAAGGAAAATCTGAAAATTTAGAAAGAACAAAAATTCCAAAATTTGAAATAATAACTAACTAATAATAACTATTAAATTATAGGTATTGGTATTTCCTTTCAAATTTGGCTGTTAGTGGAGGTAACAAATACAAATTTATCTGAAGTTACAAATTATCTGAAATAAAGAATGCCACATCTAAACAAATGGAACAAAACTAAATAATACATTTTTATTATTATTATTATTGTTATTTATTATTAGTACCTTACTTTCATTTGTTTAGATATGACAATCATTATTTCGGATAATTCGTAATTTCGGATAAATTTGTTTTCGTTACGTTCACTAACAGCCAAATTCGAAAGGAAATTCCAATACCTATAATTTAATATTTAGTAGTAAGTTGTTATTAGTTATTTTCGGATTTTCGTTCTTTTGAATTTTCGGATTTGCATTCTTATTTTTGGATTTCCAAATTTTGGAATTTCAGGATTTTCAAATTTCCAAATTTTGAATTTTCGAATTTGCTAAATTTTTTATTTTTGCATTTTCCGATTTCCGAATTTTCAAATTTCCAAATTCCTGAAGTTAAGAGTTTTCGAATTTCCGAATATTCTGAAAAAATTGGAAATTCAAAAATTCGGATGTTTAAAAAAATTCAGATATTTCAAAATTAACAAATTTGTCTAAATTATTTAAAAAACGAATTTGGAACTAAACGAATTGCACATGTCTACTTCTATGCCTCTCATTATTCATAGGGGAACCAGACAAGGATGTCCCCTTTCCCCACTCTTGTTTATTTTAGCTATCGAACTCACTTAGCAATTAAAATCCAAACCTGTATAAATGTACATTGAATGTGGAGATAGAGAGCACAAATGTGCTTTCTTCACAGATGGCATCCTATTGATGCCATCTTCTCCTACTACTTCCATCCCTAATCTTCTAGCGATAATACATCCTTTCTCTCAGATATCTGGCCTCACTATAAATCACTCCAAATCTCAAGCCTTAATCTTATCATTATCGTTCAAAGACTTCAACAGACATATATGTCTTCCAATGGCAACTGGAAGCTCTTCCATATTTGGGTATTTTTATTACACCTATATTACACACTCTCTATTCAAAAATGCATCCTCCATTATATAAAAAACGACCATTTACTTAAGTGGAAAACGAATCCACCATTGTGCTTTGTCAGAATATATTTTTTATAAATGAACATTCTCCCTAGGATTTTATATTTGTTCTGCTCTCTTCCAGTGAATATCAATATGTCTGAATTAACAGCATTTCAAAAGAAAATGTTATCCTTCATTTGGGGAGATGAGACACCTAGGGTGAATAAAAGTACGCTATTGCCCTAAAACAAAAGGAGGATTGGGAGTCTCAGATCTGATTAAATATTTTTATGCTGCCCAAATTGCTTAGCTGATTAGATTTCACACAAAATTGTCTCCATCTCTATGAATGCAGACCGAAAAAAATCTCCTGCCCATCTAAATCGATCTCACAACTGATGTGGCTACCATTTAAATAGAGACCCATTATACTCTGCCCATCTCCATCCTTTTCCCTGGGATTATGGGACAGACTAACTAAAACTTATTAATTTAAATGCCCTCATACCCCTTTAGCACCATTGTTTCAAAATCCCAAATTCACCCTGGGATTTGCTCCTCAAACCTTTAATTGGTGGATCAATAAGGGACTTTTACGAATAGCCGACTTTTTTGATCATAAAGGGAATATTAAATAGAACAATTATTGAAAATTACCAAAATCTGAATTCTCTCAATACTATCAGATAGTACATTTTATTACGTCTTTAACATGTAATCTAGATATAACATCCATGACACCTATGGAATCTTGATTTAAAAATGTTGACAAGCTTAAAGGACACATTTCCATAATATATTCGATCTTAACATTTATTCTTGCGAAACTAGGTTATATGGAACAATGGGAGAGGGATTTAAATGAAACTGTAGAACTGAAAGATTGGTATACGTTATCTCATAATGCCTCGAGATCCCCGATCAACACTTCTATCATAGAAGCTAACTACAAAGTTTTGCTAAGATGGTATCTGGTCCCAAAAAGGATAGCTTCTTATGTCACAGGAGCGTCTCCATTATGTTTTAGAGATTGTGGACATGAGGGAACAATGTTTCACATATGGTGGACATGCCCCACAGTAAAACGTTTTTGGAATAGAGTTTATGATCTTATTTCTTCTCTCGCTAATATGGATTTAAACAATTTCCCGAAACAAGCACTGCTTTGCAGCCAAGTGAAGAAGATTCCTAAACACTTCAGAAGATTGATAAATTATATATTTATAGCAGCAAAAACCACTATAGCCAGATCTTGGAAAACAACAACCCTAACCTTTGACATCCTAAAGGCTAAATTGTCCTGGATTATGATTACGGTAATGAACATCTTTCAGCCAGATTAAATGATAAGGTTCAATTATTTGAGAAATCCCGGCACAAGACTCTCTTTCCTTTCATTTTTTCATTTTGGCCACATAAGGTCTCTGTTGGACCCATTGTAATATTCAACTACAATCTTAGGGTGACAAACTCATCCTCATTTAAATACAAAAGCTTATTAGACTTCATGTACATTTAACGGTACTTTTCTTTAACAGAGTTTGAAAACTTATCTTATAAAATATATCCTTTTAAATTTCCATGTTACAGTATATTATTTTACTTGCAAATTTTGAAAACATTTATTTAACTCTCTTTTTTTTTTCTTTTTTCGTGTTTACAATTTATTTGTATAAAACTATTGGATATTGTACCCTTGCTGTACTATTTAATAAATTTAATTATCTGTACATTCTTTATTTGAAAGAAATCTGAATAAAATCTTTGAAAAAGAAAACGCTGTTTGCCTGGCTGTCTCTGGTATTGTCTCAGTACTTTGAGACACTGACCTTGAACAATCATGCAGATGAAAAAATCCAAGTTCATTCAAAACTACCAATCTGAATACTTGTTCTGGGTTAGTGACATAGAAAGTACAGAAGCCTTTGCCCAACTCTACTGGAGGGTATTTAAAGGCCTTCCCATGCATTGACCAGTGCCATGTCTTCTCTCCAGTAGGGATGGGCCCGGTGTTCGATTCAAACCCATGTTCGAATCGAACATCGGGCGTTCGCCCGTTCGGCGAGCCCAGAACTATTTGGGCCGCTCGCATCACATTCGTGTGATGCGAGCGGCCCGCAATGCATTGCGCCAGTCGCAGTGCAATGCTGGCTGATGATTGGCCAAGCATGCACTGTGACCCCGCATGCTTGGCCAATCACAGCGCCGGCAGCGAGGAGAGCCATAATTGGCTACAGGCAGCATGCTTTAGTACACGCCCCACGGTATAAGAGTCCGCCGCCGCCGCGGCCTCGCATATTGTGTTTCAGTGTCAGCGTGTCAGTGTACTGCTGACTGCTGACAATATGTGCTGTATTTCTGGGATTTGTGTGTGCGTGCTGTTAGTACAGCATTGCAGTATCACATCTGGGGGGTGTCTATAGGTTGTCTGTGAAGGGGGGCATGTTTCCTGTGCTTAGAACTGTCCCTGCAAAAAGTGTAATTTTTGCAGGAAAAAAGCTATTTAAAAGCACTCGCGGCTAATGAATTGATGGCTCCCGTAACACAGAGAACTGTCATTCATTAATTTAAAAAAAAAAAAGCGTGGGGGTCCCCCAAATTCAATAACCAGGCCCTTCAGGTCTGGGATGGATATTAAGGGGGACCCCAGCCAAGAAAAAAAAAAATGGCGTAGGGTCCCCCTCAAAATCTATACCAGACCCTTGAGGTATGGGATGGATTTTAAGGGGAACCCCAGACAAAAAAAATGGCGTGGGGTCCCCCTCAAAATCCATACCAGACCCTTATCCGAGCACGCAACCTGGCAGGCCGCAGGAAAAGAGGGGGGGACGAGAGCGCCCCCCCTCCCTCCTGAACCGTACCAGGCCACATGCCCTCAACATTGGGAGGATGCTTTGGGGGTCTGAGACCCCCAAAGCACCTTGTCCCCATGTTGATGAGGACAAGGGCCTTGTCCCCACAACCCTGGCCGGTGGTTGTGGGGGTCTGCGGGCGGGGGGCTTATCAGAATCTGGAATCCCCCTTTAACAAGGGGACCCCCAGATCCCGCCCCCCCTGTGTGAAATGGTAAGGGGGTACAAAAGTACCCCTACCATTTCACCAAAAAAGTGTCAAAAATGGTAAAAATGACAGGAGACGGTCTTTGACAATTCCTTTATTAAAATTCTTCTTTCTTCTTTCTTCTGGTCTTCCTTTCTTCATCCTTTGGTTTCTTCATCTTCTCCTTCCGGCATCTTCTTCCATCTTCTTCTTCCATCATCTTCTTCCTCCGTTCCGCTTCTTCTTGCTCTGGTCTTCTCGTCCTTCTCGTTCGGCATCTTCTTCCATGGCGTCGGTGTCGGTGTCTCTTCTTGGGACACTCCTCGCAATGGGAGGCTCCCGCTGTGTGAGGCTTCGCTGCGTCTGACAGGTCTTTTATAACGGAGGGCACCTGGTGACCCCGCCCCCTCTGACGCACGGGGACGTCATGGGGAATTCCCTATGGCTTTCCCCATGATGTCAGAGGGCGGCGGGGTCACCAGGTGCCCTCCGTTATAAAAGACCTGTCAGACGGAGCGAAGCCTCACACAGCGGGAGCCTCCCATTGTGAGGAGCGGCCCGACAGAAGAACAGACGCCGACGCCATGGAAGAAGATGCCGGACGAGAAGGACGAGAAGACCAGCGCAAGAAGAAGCGGATCGGAGGAAGAAGAGGATGGAAGAAGAAGATGGAAGAAGATGACGGAAGGAGAAGATGAAGAAACCGAAGGATGAAGAAGGAAGAAAGTAGATTTTAATAAAGGAATTGTCAAAGACCGTCTCCTGTCATTTTTACAATTTTTGACACTTTTTTGGTGAAATGGTAGTTGTACATTTGTACCCCCTTACCATTTCACACGGGGGGGGCGGGATCTGGGGGTCCCCTTGTTAAAGGGGGCTTCCAGATTCCGATAAGCCCCCCGCCCGCAGACCCCCACAACCACCGGCCAGGGTTGTGGGGAAGAGGCCCTTGTCCTCATCAACATGGGGACAAGGTGCTTTGGGGGTCTCAGACCCCCAAAGCATCCTCCCAATGTTGAGGGCATGTGGCCTGGTACGGTTCAGGTGGGAGGGGGGGCTGCTTTTGTCCCCCCCTCTTTTCCTGCGGCCTGCCAGGTTGCGTGCTCGGATAAGGGTCTGGTATGGATTTTGAGGGGGACCCCACGCCATTTTTTTGGCTGGGGTTCCCCTTAAAATCCATCCTAGACCTCAAGGGTCTGGTATGGATTTTGAGGGGGACCCTACTCCATTTTTTTTTTTGGCTGGGGTCCCCCTTAATATCCATCCCAGACCTGAAGGGCTTGGTTATTGAATTTTTTTTTATTTTTATCAATGACTTTTTTTTTTTATGAATGACTTTCAATGAATGACTGTTCTCTGTGTTATGGGAGCCGTCAATTCACATTAGCCGCAAGTGATTTTAAATAGCTTTTTTCCTGCAAAAATTACACTTTTTGCAGGGACAGTTCTAAGCACAGGAAACATGCGCCTCTTCACAGGCATACTATAGACACCCCCCAGGTACGAAATTTGAAGGAATATTACACTTTTATTGTTTCAATTTAAGCATTATTAAAATCACTGCTCCTGAAAAAACTGCAGTTTTTAAAAAAAATATTTATTTGCATTGATACATGTCCCCTGGGGCAGGACCCAGGTCCCCAAACACTTTTTATGACAATAACATGCATATTAGCCTTTAAAATGAGCACTTTTGATTTTGAACGTTTGCATCCATTATAACTAATAGGGTTCTAAAGCTTGCACGGACTTTAGGTCCGTTCGTGGGTTCTGGTGCGAGCCGAACGGGGGGGGGGGGGGGGAGTTCGGCTCATCCCTACTCTCCAGCTTTCTTATGCTCCAAGTTTCTGGTTATCCTTGTTGTTCCCATTGCTGACCTGGATTGCATTACCAGGCTCCTTTCTCCGTCCTCTGTTGCTGATTACACCTGGTCAAGTTGCTCTCTTGTCTGCTGCCTCCCTCTACCGTTGCTAGGACTCTGACCATTCTCTTGCCTGCTGCTTGCTTCAAACTGTGCTCTGACTACTCCCTTGCCTTCCCCCTACCCTGACCTCAGCTCAGATTCTGGCCCTCTGTCACTGTTTAGACAAAGAAGACATTCTGTTCCTGCAACCCCTTGGTGAGGTGTCCTGGTGTCAGTTTGCAGCAACATAGCCTGGGGGCCCACTAGGGTAACTGAGCAATTACTTTTTCCCAGGAGGGGGGGGGGGTACTGGTGAAGACTCAGATGTCACTTAGACTCTATGCCTTGAGCCCACCTCACCCACACCTCCCTAAGCCAAATGAGTCTCGCTGCACTGAGAATATATTGCTATGTGTGCCCCCTAAAGAGTTACTGTAACCTTTGTTGTCATACTGAGAACAATGTAAAAATTTTTTGGGGAACTGCTAAATTTAAATATATGGAATAATTATCTACTTATATGGAGTCCTTAAAGTGTTTGTAAAGGCTTAAGGCTTTCATGCATGAAAGTAAAAAAACCTTCCGTATGCAGCTCCCCCCTCAGCCCCTCCAATTCTCACCTGAGCCTGATCTTGGTGTTACAATTTACAGGAGAGCAGTGGCCCTCCTGGGTCTGTCCCAATGGCTCCAACACAGTAGCGGGAGCTGTCAATAACAGCAAGTGAGGCGGGAGTGGGGGATTGGGCCAGGCAGCGTTCTGCTGTGTCCTAAGGACGCAGAGAGTCGGGCTCAGGAATAAGTAATCACTGGTGCCCGATAGGAAGCGGCTTGCTATTAGGGCACTGCTCAGGCGAAGGAGACAGAAGTGCCGGAGGGGACCAGAGAAGAGGAGGATCGTGGCTGCTCTGTGCAAAACTATTACACAGAGCACGTAAGTATAAAATGTTTGTTATAAAAAAAAAAATAATAATAACCTTTTAGTATCACTTTAAGAGAAATGCTATACCATGTTACCTTTGCATTAATATAATACAAACTCCTTTGAATATATTTTGGTGTTATAAGAAGCACCCTTAAAGTGGAGGGTTTCTTTAGAACTTGTTCTTAAGCAATAACGTTTCTTGAATTATGTTTAAATCAAACCCCTTTTTTTCAGGAGAGAAGGGGAATTGTTTTGCTAATACAACTTTTTTTTCTTGTTATTTCTAAAATGGTGCTGAATTGCATGGTAACGTGTTTGTTAATTCCTAACTTTCACAGAGTAAATGAAGAAGGTTTTTAATATAAGACTTCCTCAAGACTTAAGCTGTTTTCCATATTTGCTGTGTGATATATACTGTATATATTTAGGGAATTCTTACATGTTTTGCTAGTATTCCTTTTTTATTCTGTAATGAATTCTGTGATGATTTTTTGTCTCTCCTAGTTAGGTAATCATCTTCCTTCCACTTTTTCATGCTGTAAAGAGAGCCATCTGTAAGCCTTTGTCAATATTGTCCTATGGACGTGGCTGGTGATCCTTGGTATACCATCCATTTCTAAGGGATCTCCATGCGTGTTCATTTCTCTACTCTCTAATCTTTACTATACGTTTACAACTCTTATCTTCTGAATACATGTTAATGCCTTCTCCAGTGAGCAGATTGTTGATTACCTTATCACTCAAATGGGTTCAAAAGGCCATTTTTGAAGCACAAAAACAGCCAAATTAGGTCTTAAGCCGGCCATAGATGGATCACAATTTGGTGGGTTCAGCAGGAACCAGACAAATTTTGATCCATCTATGGGCAGGCTGGTTGTACTGATGTTAATCTATCAGGTCTTTTCAGTCGATCCCTGCCGGATGCTATAGCTTCCGTCAGTTACCATTGTATTCTGACAACTGGGAAACCTGTCAGAATGCAACAGCTCAGCGGGAGGGATTTCCCCAACAACGCTGACTGTGGGGAATCAAGCAATTGTATTTCCTTCAATCCATGGTTAAAAGAAAGAAAATTGCAAAATGAATTAAAAAGTGAGAGGCAGTCTGAAACAAACTCCACTAACAGTTACATTTTTGAGACAAGCTTTGTGGTTATACCACCTTCTTCTAAGATCCAAGCAGTTCTGATACACAAGGCAATGACAAAATGTGAAAAAAAGAAAACACAAACACATGATAATGCCCTCACATAGTCTCCTTCTCTGCCCTAGTGGAAAACCTAGCTGCATCAGTCACTGGTCATATTCCAACAAAGAATATTTTCTAACTGGTTTTGGGGACCTGGCTCCAATCGTATCTCATACCCCAAAAGTTCAACATCTCACCTCCAAACAAAACAAAGGATGGCTGTCAACTGGCTTTATGTCAGCCAGAAGTGCTGTCCTCTACAATCCCTCCAAATATCATGGAAGTCAAACAGGACCTTATAAGTTTTCTGCGTAAGGAAAAACTTGATGCCAACCTCTCACCAACTGGCATGTCTTCTCGCTTCATATGCAAATGGCTACCCTTCATTAACACTACCTTTACAAGTATCAACCTCCATGGACATTCTTCCTCATCCAGCTTCTACAGCTCTTTCCCTCCATGATGCCACTACTACAGATAACTCCTAACCTTGATCAAGAATACTATGTTTCTCATAAAAGAACTTGTTCCATACCAGGTCCTACCCCAGAAATACTACTAGCCTAAATCAATGATGGTTTTCCTTTGTCCCCCTTTCCTTCAGGGCTAACTCATAACCATCTACTCTTGCACATCTTATCTTCCATGTCTAGTTTCCTGACAATTTGTTTACCTTATTTGCCACCCTACCTTCAATTCCATCCATGGTCTCCCTTTATGACGTTTATAGGGTTTTATAATGTTGCAATATTTATCTGTGTTTCACTCTTGTTGCGATTGTGTCATACGTGGCAGCAAAGCAACATGGAAGCCCCCTGCCTCGCTGCCTGGTTGGGCTGGGGCGGGGCGAGGCCTGAGGGGATTGAGGGGTACTCTTTCAGCACGTATCTCGATTTACTGAGCCCTCCTTTTTCACCACACATAGGTTCTGGTACAGAAAGGGCTACCTATGTTTTCTATGTTTCTTACCTTCGCCAGAGGGCGATTTGCATTACATGAAAAAAAAAAATAAAATTACATTTAAAAAAAACACATTGAGTCCATTGTCTTTTGTGTCAAACAGAATTATCATTTGCATTTCAAAGGTTTTCTTTTCCTGAATAGTTTTAATATTCCATTTAAGAACCAAATAATTTATGTCTTCCATACATAGCTAGGTTCTGGACTACCGCAGTATGGAGATAGAGATTCTGCTTTTATTCTGTCCCCCTTTTGCTGAGACACTGAAATTATGCTGCAACATTCTCCTCTGGTCAGTAGGGGAGTACTAAAGTCAAGCAAACCCATAGACTTCAATGCCGGATGCTGGGAATATTGGGCGATGTAGTACAAAGCCATGTAAAGGAACACCTGTGTTTCTGAACTACAGATCCCTATATGCTTTGGGACACAGGAGAAGGCAGGGGGGGGGGGGCTTAGAATTGCCCAGATGCAAGGGACCTTGTATACAGGGAGGCTGAGATATTTGGGTTTGGAGCTATTTACCAGCGGGGGTGCAAGACACCTAGTGGCAGCCTTTCCGGCATCACAGCTTCTTCTCTCATTGCCACTGGGAAACCTGCTGTACCCTTGTCACCTTATATTGGGACTTAGGGGACTCGTCCACTGCGAAAGCAGACTACTAAGGCCAGGAGTCACGAGAGGGCCTTGAGCCCATGTTTCTTTTCATTGTTAAACACAGAGCATGACATTTAGGCATCAGAACCCTCCTACACCCAATTTAACCCACCACACTCATTATCAATACCGCTTTCTACCACTCCTAAAAAGCCTGAGCCGTATGAATAATGAATTGCATCCATAACCGACTGGAGCCAAAAAGAACTATACACAAGCTGATACTTACTGCTCGTTTACTGCCTGGAGGTTCTCAAAGTGGCCTTCACCAAGTGCACCAACGTCCTTAAAGTGAATGCTGCTTTATTCTGCCAGTGATTACCATGTATGTCAGCCAATGTCAATACTATGTTCAATCCATTTTGTGTTTACCTAGTTACCCATTCACTTAATTTCCAATACATTGAGCTACCTTTTACTATCTGACTTAGCGTTTGTCTGTCTGATAGAACATCATTGCTGGGTGTCAGGAACTGGCCTAATTCGTTTTGTGGTGCTATACAGGCTTTCACCCAACCAGGTGATAGAAGGAGGTTGACGTTTCTGGGGAGGTCAAGGCCAAGAACAGGAGGGCCCATTCTATTCAGTGACTCCTACGGGGGTAGTGCTACACATTGAATGGTCAATGTGTGCGGTAATCTTCTTCCTAATGTTGATGGATTGTTGTGGCTGCACAGATTTCAGTGTTTATTGTTGAAAGGTTTTTTTCCCTTGTTTGTATCCCTGTAATAAGAATGACGTTGCCTGCTGATTAATTTGTGTCTGAGGTTGGGTTGTTACCTGAAGTCCAGCATTGAGGGATGTTGGAATATTTTTTTCAGTGTTTCTTCCACTGTTATGATAGGTTGCAGCTTTTTGATTATCTTTCTTTTTCCTTCTAGTGCTTGTTTTCTTCTCTTTGTATTGTAGGAGATTTTCTCTTTGGGTTTACAATGTATCATTTATGCTGGTACTGATCTTTTTGTTGCTGTAACCTTTCTCATAGAAGGATGCTGATAGAACTCATAGATGTTCATTTCTGGTTTCTTGGTCAGATCCTATGCAGTGATATCTGGTGTTCTGGCTGTGTATGATGGCATGTTTGGTGTTTTGATTGTAGAAGCCGGAACTGCAGAGATAGTTACATCAGTCATTGGATTTCCTGTATATTGAGGGGTGCAGGCTTTGAACTTTGGATACTGTGGTGTCTAGGAAGTTCAAATGTGTGCTTAAAGTGGGGTGCCCCTTAAAAAAAATGTAAAAGTCGGCAGCTACAAATACTGCAGCTGCTGACTTTTAATAAACGGATGCTTACCTGTCCCAGGGTCCAGCGATGCTGGGGGACGAAGCCCTGCTCGTTCTTTACTCCGCTCGGTGGCGCCGGCATTCTTACTGTGGGCACCTGGCTGTGGCTTCACATGATATGTTGAGCAGTCATCTGGGACCTGTCACGTTTCCCAGATGACTGACTGCGCCGAGGGGAAGTGATGTCACCAGCCCGGGCACTGAAGGAGGCAGACTACGAGGGACTCCTAGCAACAGGCAAGGTAAGTTAAAAAAAAACATTTCCAATTATTTTTTTATTTATTTTTTTATGAATTTTTTTTTTTTTTAAATCTTTATTTAAGGAATGCGGATCAAACAGTAATGTAATGGATCAGACATAACAAACAACATTTTCCATAAGTATGCTTAGACAATAGTATATTAATCAAGTCGGTGAATAATGCTGGGGTATTCATCAATGTTAAATTACATCGTAAAAGATCAATAGAGCATTTGTAATGAATTTTAAACTTATTTTTTTTTTTTTTTTGTGGAAACACTACTTTAAATAGTTAGTTTTTAGTTTCATAGAAGGGTGAAATTTATTAAGCAATGAGAATTTTTTTATTTATTTTCTTCCCTTCAGTTCATATCATGAAAAAAAACCCTCGGTGGGGATTCCTTTAGGGAGTTTACGATCTTCCGTGCCATTCCCTTATTATATAACTACAATTGTAAGTATTTTCAGAGAGTGTGGTGTATATGGGCTAGTTTTTATTCTATTTTAATTTTTATAATCATTTATTTGCCTTGGAAGGGTCAGACCTTGAAGAAATCCTTTTTTTATCATACTACATTTCAGAATACATCCACGTGCATGCTCCTGAATAGGGATGAGCTTTCTGTTCGGGTCGAACATGAGTTCGACTCGAACATTGGCTGTTTGCCCGTTTGTCGAAAACAAAACATTATGGGCCATTCGCGCCAAATTCGAGCATTGCGTAACGGCCCATAATGCACTGCGGGAGTGCAGTGCTGTCTGATGATTGGCCAAGCATGCACTATGACCCGCATGCTTTGGCCGATCACAGTGCCATCAGCAAAGAGAGCCATAATTGGTCTGGCATTGACCGAGAGAGAGTGTTATTTCATTTAGATTGAGCAGGCAGGCGATTCAGTTAGCTGCAGTATATTTAATATATATATATACAGTCAGTCTCATGTGTATGTATATGTGTATATATATATATATATATATATATATATATTGTGGTAGTGAGGTACCCCACCAGTGTTTGGACGGAGGATTCTCAACCAGGCAGGTTGAGGGGCTCCAGTTTATTTGTTTATTTGGGAGGAAACTGGCTTTTCAGGTCTGTTTGTCAGAGCAGACAGAGGGTCCAAGCCTGTGGGCTGGAAAAGGAAGCTGGAAAAGAGTGCTGAGGTACTGGGTGTACAGGAACTCTGTTAAAGAGCCGAGAGGGCTGAAGCACAACTCTGAGCAGCCGTGCTGCTAAAGAGAGCCAGGTGGCTTGGTATTTTTGGTTTGACTTACATTATTGCTGTGGAAAGCTGAAACCCCTGTGTGGGAAACTCGTCAGTTTTATGGACATTTTCTTTCTTTAATAAAAGTGGGCCTACAAGCCCTTAAATCGGCAGATCTGGCGTGGACTCAGCTCACTGGTAAGCTCTACCCTTAGGCTAAAACATCCCCCGATGTTACAAGTGGTTGTTGGATGCGGGCATACAGACGGTGAAATCCGGTCTCTGCGCCAGTAGTGAGTCATTTCAGGAACTGCTGCTAGCTGTGTGTGGCAGCCAGGCAAACTGCATTGTGCAGGAGTTCAATTGACTGTGTTGCATTGTGTGCAGGTAGTGCACCTGTGAGAATTTTTTTTTATGCTGTAAACTGTGTAACAAGCTGCTGTGCATGTGACTGCAAGGATGAGGCAGTCGAAACACAAGAAGTTCATGTTAAATCAAGTTAAAGGGGAAGTGAGCTCAGCGTGGCCTGAGAAGATGTCTCCAACTTGGAGGGCCAGTCAAAAGGGGCCAGTGATGTGTGAGACAGTGAATGAATGTTTCAAGCGGAATCGCAAAGAGTGTGGCGCAGTGCAAGGGGCTCAGATCTTGGCCTCTGACTATATGCAACCCATGCTGCCTACAGAGGAGGTTGGGGACTTCCTTGTAAGATTTGAAAAAGTTGCTGTAAAGAGAAAATGGCCTAGGAACTGGTGGCCAAAACTGCTGCAAACCTTATTACGGCTGGAGTTCCGGTCGGTTTACCATTTGATGGACGGTGACCAGGATGACTACCGCAAGTTTAAAGAGGAAATCCTTCTTAGAGGAGAGCTCCATCGCATCATGGACCGACAGCCTGACCGGAAGTTGGAGAGGTATGTGGTTGCTCATAGCAACGGCGGTGATGTCAAGTCTGCAGACCATATGAGAAAAGTATTGCCTGCAGAGAGTCGTGGCAAGTTGAAAGCCACAATGCATCAAAGAGTTTGGGAGAATCAGCAAAGCTCTGCTGGGAGAGTGCGGTCTCCCATGGCAACGGGAGAAAGATTGCCAAAGAAAAGGAGGAGCTACAGGGCATATGTAGCTAAGCATCCACCTAAAGATGCGTATGCATTTCAAAATTACCAGGAGGAAGGTTACCTGAAAAAAAATCATCCAGTACCATGCTTGGAATGTGGACATCTGGGGCACGACATGTTTTTTTGCCCTAGGTTATGGGATACCACTGGAGATGGTGTTCCTGAGCAAAGGTCTTTATCTCCAGGCCCAGGTGCCTGTGCAAATATGTTTGCAGTCACCCCTGGCAACAAGGATTTTCCTGTTGTGTCGGCAGGGGGTGCTAAACAGTTGGAGATGCCTGCTGTAATTTCATCTGGTGGCCACCAGGGAGAGTGGGCCAGTAAAAGTGCAGCAGAGGACTGGTTTGTGAGACAACGTACTCAAATGAAGATGGTGACCCCTACTACTGCGGTGGGTAAGACTGTCTTTAATTAAATAATGTCTGGAACCGCTGGGTTGAAGTTGAAAAAGACTGGTGCTGGTAAATGCATAGAAGAGACTGAATATGTGACTGTGCACACTGGAGTGGAAGTGACCCCAAATGGGAGATCCACTGTCTGTTTGGAAAAGGACTTGCCTCGCTGCAGTGCCCTGTCCAGTGGGGAGGCAAGTGGTAAACTTGAATGTGACAATATGATGGGTAAAACTGCTAATATTGTGTTGGCTAAAGTGAATGGTCCAGTTGCTAATGGGCTAGTGCAGCTCACTAGAGATAACCTTGCTGTGAATGTGGTTAAAGATGTGCTATCTCCCCTAGCAACTGTGAAGAAGGCCATAGAGGGGTCCCTAGAAACCCCCAGGGAGCTCTGCGTTTTGGAGCCGGAGGTTGCCTGGGACAACTTTGGTGCTGCTCTGAGGGATAAGAGGGTACCTGAACATAGTGATGACAGGATGTTAAATGTTACAACTGAAATGTTTGAAAACACTCATGGTGGAAATGGGTTAATGCAGTCTAGCAACGACAGGTATCAAAGCTCTAATGCGTTTTATGAAGCGCCACCAGAGCAAGGTGGTGAAGGTGTGGCATTGCAGTCTGCTATGGTTAAAAATGTAGTGCCAAAATCTTATTTGAACCAAAGTGATATGTGCAATGTGTCTGTTGCTGAACCACTCTGTCCCTCTGGGTCTCCTTGTGCAGTAGGAGCGGTACTGCGTGGTACCTCTGGGAGCACAGAGATAACAGACTGGGACAGGTGGACAAAAAACCTGTTGGCTTTGTTGGAAAAGGCCTCTGTTGGTAAAAGTGGAGCAGACATGACTTCTGCAGTGCCAGATGAAGGACCTGCAGAGCAACTTGTATGCAAGGATGCACTTGCTACTGCAGATGATGGTGTTCATGAGATGGAAACGCCAAATAAGGGCAAACGCACAGAAGAGGTCATGTCTGTGATCCACAAAGGGCCCAATGATGTGATAATGGATAATGCCGTGCCAAATGTGTTGGTGGAAGTGCCAGATGGCAGAGCAATAAATGAAGTGATTGTATTCACAGGTCCAAATGTTCTATGTGATGATGGTCAGGAGTCAGGACAGTTGTTGGCAGAGGATCTCATGCCAGTGGAGTTGGTGGATAGTGAAGCTGCCGTAGACAACCACTCCGCTGGGTGCAGTTCCTCTCCAGACACTGCCCTGCCGAACATGAGTGAAATGAAATATGACAAATGCATTGATATTTCTGACCGTGATGAAAAATGCAGCTCATTGTCAATTTTTGATGGTTTGATTACTAGGGGTGCAACGGATCAAAAAACTCACGGATCGGATCGATCCTCGGATCAGGAGTCACGGATCGGATCATTTTCGGATCAGCAAATAATAATTGAAGTTGCAAAAACCTGTGAAAATTCCGCCACCATATAGTCCCCACTAATATCCACGTCATCTCCCCCACTGTAATATCCACGTCATCTCCCCCACTGTAATATTGGCTGGGTATCGCAGAGTATTTTTGGCTGGGTATCGCAGAGTATTGGCTGGGTATCGCAGAGTATTGGCTGGGTATCGCAGAGTATTGGCTGGGTATCGCAGAGTATTGGCTGGGTATCGCAGAGTATTGGCTGGGTATCGCAGAGTATTGGCTGGGTATCGCAGAGTATTGGCTGGTTAATGCAGAGTATTGGCTGGTTAATGCAGAGTATTGGCAGGTTAATGCAGAGTATTGGCAGGTTAATGCAGAGTATTGGCAGGTTAATGCAGAGTATTGGCAGGTTAATGCAGAGTATTGGCAGGTTAATGCAGAGTATTGGCAGGTTAATGCAGAGTATTGGCAGGTTAATGCAGAGTATTGGCAGGTTAATGCAGAGTATATGCAGGGCTTACAAGTGATCGCTCCGTCATTTGACGGAGCGATCACATTAAAAACAGTGGCCTGGTGTACCAAGATGGCCGCCGCTCCGGAGCTAGGCCGAAGCCGCGGCCTTTCCTAAGGCCGCCGGGTGTACAAAGATGGCCGCCGTCGCTCCGGAGCTAGGCCGAAGCCGCGGCCTTTCCTAAAGGCCGAGGCCGCGGAGCGCTCCGCGGATCGCGGGGTGTGCCGATCCGAACGGGGTGGCCCGTTCGGATCACGGATCGGCGACGATCCGTTGCACCCCTATTGATTACCATGGGTGACAACAAAAATAATGGTAGACCTGAAGATCTTGGTCAAGTTGCTCTGGTGGTAGCAAACCCTGAAAATTGTAATGAGATAGGGAATGGTATGATTGACACAGAAGAGGTAAAAGATACAGCAGAATTAGGCCCCTTACAGGTTCAGGAGGGTATTTCTGGGGAAGATTTCCTGAGGTCTGAGAAGGATCGTTATAAACAATGGTCGCAGGAAAATGGCCCAAAGCTCAGCAAGGTGTCGCATGACTTTAAAACCTTAAAGTCGCAAGACAGTCAGTATGTCCTTCAGAGGGAGACTAGGATGAGGCTGCAGTCATATGAGGATGTTAGTGATGAAACTGACAAAAATAAGCATGCAGTGTACATGAGGAAACAAGTGACGCTAAGTTTGGACAGTAAGAGGGTGCCCGTACTTGGAGTACAGAGAGGGACTAGTGTCACCCTAATAAAAGATCCCCCACTTATCATTAAACCAGTGTTTAAAAATGTGGTTCCTTCTAAATTAAGTAAACAGAAAAGGGGTGGTCTAGTGGAAATTGAGGGAGCACTTTATAACCTTAATGGTATTGGACCCGTAAAATTCAGAAATCAACCTCATGTGCAAAAAGGTACCAAGATTGGTAAAAGGACTAGTGTAAGCCCAAGACAAGTGGGAAAACATTGCTTTTGGAAGCACACTCTTAAAAAGGCATGGGAGTGTCTTTGTAGAGCCCAAGTAGACGTAGCAGGGGGACATGGAGAAATTAACCTGATGGGACAAGATTTGGCCCATGTGGGTGGCAGCTTGCATGGTCATGCCAAAGGTAGGAGGTTGTACTGGTGTATAGTGAAGGTTAAAGCTGATGTCAGTGAGTTGAGAGGAAGGAACAGGGAAAGAAGAGTTTCCCCAAGAAAAATGAATAAGCCCAGGGACCCAAGAAGAAGAGGGAGAAGGCTGAGGATGGGAAAATATAGGTCCCTGTTAAGATCCAGGGTGGGACGTGCCTGGAAGCGCACCCGGAAAAAAGGTTGGGCCTACGTGGCTGACAGCCAGCACAGAGGTGTCCCAACCATGACGGGTGCTGGTCTTCCTCGGTCCGGATCGAAACAAAGGGGGGGATATGTGGTAGTGAGGTACCCCACCAGTGTTTGGACAGAGGATTCTCAACCAGGCAGGTTGAGGGGCTCCAGTTTATTTGTTTATTTGGGAGGAAACTGGCTTTTCAGTTTCCTCATTGTTTACTAAAATCCGTTTTGGGATCTGGAGCCCGGGGATTTCATAGCGATCTGGGTGGGATGAAATCCCCAGTTCTGGGTCCAGATCTTGAGATCCACCAGCATACTGACTGGTCAGGTGTGTGTGTGCTGGGCTATTTGTACACACCTGACCATGGTTCTGGGCTCCACCCTCCCGAGGAGTCCAGGCAAGCAAGGGAGAAGTGTGCATGTCTGCACAGGTCTGTCAGAGCAGACAGAGGGTCCAAGCCTGTGGGCTGGAAAAGGAAGCTGGAAAAGAGTGCTGAGGTACTGGGTGTACAGGAACTCTGTTAAAGAGCCGAGAGGGCTGAAGCACAAGTCTGAGCAGCCGTGCTGCTAAAGAGAGCCAGGTGGCTTGCTATTTTTGGTTTGACTTACATTATTGCTGTGGAAAGCTGAAACCCCTGTGTGGGCAACTCGTCTGTTTTATGGACATTTTCTTTCTTTAATAAAAGTGGGCCTACGAGCCCTTAAATCGGCAGATCTGGCGTGGACTCAGCTCACTGGTAAGCTCTACCCTTAAGCTAAAACATCCCCCGATGTTACAATATATATATAATCTATCCACTGTATCCAGTTTAGCTAGATCTGACTGCAGTCCGTTCCTGGTGTACTTTTTCTAATATACTTCAGGCAGGCAGGCGATTCAGTTAGCTGCAGTGTATTTAATATATATATATATATATATATATACACAGACAGTCTTGTGTGTGTGTGTGTGTGTGTGTGTATATATGTATGTATATATATATATATATAACATATATATATATATAACATATATATATATATATATATATATATATATATATATATATATATATATAATCTATCCGCTGTATCAATTTTAGCTAGATCTGACTGCAGTTCATTCCTGGTGTACTGTTTCTAATATACTTTCAGGCAGGTAGGTAATTCAGTGAGCTGCAGTGAATAAAAAAAAAAAATATATATATATTTTCAGTCTCCTACATATATCCACTGCATTCTAGTCTAGCCAAGCCTATATTTGACTGCAGGCCATTCCTGGTGTACGTTTTCAAATATACTTGCAGGCAGGCAGGTGATTCAGTGACCTGCAGTGCATTAAATATATATACAGTCTTCTACATATATGTAGCGCCCTGCTCCTAATGAGCAGACGCTATTGCTTTTTTCAAATTTAGTTGTCTGAAGCCGCAGTTGGGCTCAGGCTAATTATTCTAAAAAGTTCTGGTTTCTGTGCCAGATCAGCTGGGTTGCACTGGGTTTCCACTTGACCGTAGGTGTCGCTGTCACTGCCGGTAAGTGTGGAAACGCAGCAAGCTGGATGTATTGAATACCACCTCTTGCTCGAAAATAGCCCAGTGGGAGTGTTTTCCCTGCTGTGCATTCTGGGAGAGGGTATTTCAGGTACAGACACCATATTTTTTGGGGAGAAGAAAAAACGAGGAGAGGTTCTTCTCCTTGCCGGGGTCCTCTATCCCGACCTCATGGCCCTCCTGGCCTGGGGTGAGTATTGCATGATTCTGCGCCTCTGGGCAGGCTGGCCCGAGGCTTTGCAACTGAGAGGGTGGGCCAGAAGAAGTCTTGGGGCCTACTGATCCAGGGGTGGTCCTGTGCTGTCTCGCCTGCGGAGAGAGGCCAAGAAAACTGGAGGATCCAGGGGAGGACTTTTCTAGGAGAGGACCAAGCGCAAGGCTGGTATCTCCAGATGAGCCTGGAAACTCAGTTGGAGGATGCAACCCTGATCAACACCCATACAGTATTGCCGGGTCGGCTGAAAGAGACTGGTACTGTATGGCAGTTCTTTAAAATCTCTCAAGATCTCTCAGTAGTGCTTTAATTTAATTGACAATTCTGTGGCAGAGACTTTGCCGAGCATCCCATCGGCTGCTAGGTCAAGTGAGAGGGGCCTATCCGGTGGTTGCTGGATCCAGTCTGTGGAGCTGTTTGTCCTCTGGATTTTACCAATACCTCTAACCCGCAATTACCAGGTGCCTGAACTCCCCCTTAGCCCTCTGACTCTCTATTGAAAGACTTTGTACTTATTCCAAATAAATACGTGAAAAAGGTCTAAGTGTCGGAACATCCTTTGGGCTACTTTCCAACGGGACCCCTGAGACAGAAAAGCGAGCAGGTGAGGTAACGGTAAGCCCAAGTAAAACCAGCAGCTCCTTCGGGGGTTAGTGCTACATATATATATCCGCTGCATTCAAGTCTAGCCAAGCCTATATCTGACTGCAGGCCATTCCTGGTGTACGTTTTCAAATATACTTTCAGGCAGGCAGGTGATTCAGTGATCTGCAGTGCATTAAATATATATAAAGTCTCCTACATATATATCCACTGCATTTTAGTCTAGCCAAGCCTATATCTGACCGCAGGTCATGCCTGGTGTACGATTTCAAATACACTTTCAGACAGGCAGGCAGGTGATTCAGTGATCTGCAGTGCATTAAAAAATATATACAGTCTCCTACACATATATATCCACTGCATTCTAGTCTAGCCAAGCCTATATCTGACTGCAGGCCATTCCTGGTGTACTTTTTCTAGTAAACTTCAGGCAGTGTTCTGCTAATACAATTTTACAGCATGTCTGGAAGGCCAACAAGGAGAGGCAGACGCTCACAGGCCACTAAAAGGGGGCTAGCAGGCTCTGTGTCTACAGCCAACAGTGCTGGTCAAGGACACGGTGCACCCTCAGCATGTGGCCGTGGGGCACGCTTGTCCTTTTTTTCAGCAGCTGGCCATGTTGATCCACAACATGCAGAAGAGTTGGTAGAGTAGATAACTAAACCGTCCTCATCCTCTGTCACCCAGGCTCAGAGTAGTTTGCCTGCCAATGCAGCTGCCAAAGCGACCTATTCCATCGGCTCAATTTCATCAGTCACTTATTCCCTAGCCCAACCATCATGCACGGAGGAGTTTCCCGAACTGTTCGACCACAGTGTCGGGTACATGCTGCAGGAGGATGCGCAGCGTTTTGAAGTCTCCGATGATGGTACCCAGGTTGAGGAAGGCAGTAACGTGAGCCCAGAGAGAGGGAGTGCCCAAGAAGGACAAGAAACTGGCAGTCATGTTCCCCCAGCTGCAGCATACTGCCAGGTTTGCTCCAGTGATGAGAAGGGAGGGGATGATGAGGTCACTGACTCTACGTGGGTGCCTGATAGAAGAGAGAAGGAGGATGAGGCACATCTCCAACAAGGCAGGATGCCCTCCAGGGGCCAGCTTAAGGGCAGCCACCCGACTGCATCACACCGCAGAGCTTCGCATGTGCAGGGCGCTGCTGACTCCCCGCGTATTTTGAAAAGTTCTTTGGTGTGGGCCTTTTTTGTTACGTGTGCAGCAGATCGCACCGTTGCTGCAACATATGTCTGAAGCTTATCAAGCGTGGCCAAAACAGCAGCCGCTTGGGCACTACATGCAGTCTGTGGGCAACAGTACTTAAAAGACCCACACCAAAGAACAAGGCAGACCTCTCCTTGCTCCTCATCATCTGGGCTCTCCAACCCCACTATACCTTCAGTACTCTCAGAAACCTGCACTGAGAGGAATGAAGGTGTAGAATTAGGTGTGCCAAGTACTTGCGAGCAATCTACTATCGCTACACCAACATCCGATTGTAGCAGGCAAATTTCCCTACCCCAGTTGCTAAACCATCGAAAGAAATTCGGTCCCAGCCATCCACATGCTCAGCGGCTGAATGCTAGCTTGGCTAAATTACTAGGACTCCAACTGCTGCCTTTTCAGCTGGTAAACTCTGCCCCCTTTTTTTGAATTTGTGGAATGTACGGTACCTCAGTGGCAGGTTCCCAAACGCCATTTCTTTTAACGGAAGGCCATTCTGGCTCTCTACGGCATGTGGAAGGCAATGTCTTGGCCTCGTTGGTCAGGGCTGTCAGTGGTAAGGTGCATATTACTGCTGACTCATGGTCCAGCAGGCATGGACAGGGACGTTACTTTTCTTTCACGGCGCACTGGGTAACTCTGCTGGCAGTTGGGAAGGATGCAGGACAGGGTTTAGTATTGTTGTAGCTTGTTCCGCCACTACACCTTCAAAATGCTAGTAGTGGTGATTCTGCCGCACATCTCTCCTCCACCCCCTCCTCTTCTTCTTCTATGGCCTCTTCCTCTTCAGATTTGTCCTTGGAACCAGCGGTGCTCTGTAGGCGTTCAAGGGGCTATGCAAGCACTCAGGCAAAAAGATGGCATGCAGTGCTTCAGTTGGTCTGCTTAGGGGACAGGAGCCACACTGGGGCAGAGATTCTGTCAGCTCTGCAGGGGCAGACTCAGAGGTGGTTAAGGCTATGCCAGCTTCAGCCAGGAATGGTGGTTTGCGACAATGGCATTAACCTCCTCTTCGCCCTCCGACAAGGACACTTGACCCATGTTCCATGTTTGGCTCACGTCCTTAATTTGGTGGTGCAGCGGTTCTTGAGCAGGTACCCAGGCTTCCAGGATCTCCTGAGCCAGGACAGGAAAGTCTGTGGGCATTTCCGCCAGTCATATAATGCCAATGCTCTGCTGGCTGACCTTCAAAAGGAATGCAACCTGCACAAGAACTGCCTCATTTGTGACATGCCCACCAGGTGGAACTCAACATTAGCAATGCTGCAGAAGCTGCACATGCAGCAGAGGGCCATCAATGAGTATCTGTGAGAGTATGGCACCAGGACAGGGTCAGGGGAGCTTGGCTTTTTTTTGCCACGCCAGTCGTATCGATTGACTCAGCAAACCTTTGCTGCATGGCCTCCCTGATCCTGCAAAGCCTGCGAAAGGACCCTCGGATTCGTGGTATCAAGGAGAGGGATCTGGCTGGCAGCCCTTCTTGATCCACTTTACAAGGGTAAGGTTGTGGAACTTATCCAGCCTTCGCAGAGGGAGCAGAGGATGAAATATCTTTGGTAGGCCTTGCAGAAAGGATTGTGCAATGCGTTTCCAGAGCCTGTGAAGTTACAATTTCCTGGTCCTCCTGGACAACGTGTTGCTGAGGTTTCGGTCAGTCACAGAAAGAGCGGTGGAGAAGGTGGCCGTCTGACCGATGCGTTCAGACAATTCTTTAGTCCGCCGCCCCAAGGTATGATCGGTTTCAGCAACCATCGCCAGCGTCTGATTTACATGGTACAGGAATACCTAGGGGCAAGATCAGACTTGGAGTCCTTTCCAAACGAAAATCCACTGGGTTACTGGGTCTTGAGGATGGAGAACTGGCCAGAGCTTGCACAATATGCAATTGAGCTACTGGCCTGTCCTGCATCCAGCGTTCTTTCTGAACGCACATTCAGTGCTGCTGGAGGTTTTGTAACCGATCACAGAGTGTGCCTGTCCACAAACTCAGTTGATCGGCTTACCTTCATAAAAATGAATCAGTCTCTGATCACCAGTTACCAAGCACCTGATGCTGATGTAACCGATGAATATTTCTATGAATGTGAGATCCCTTGAAGACTGCCTATGCTGAATGACTATCCGTTTAACCGCTTGCCGACCGCCTCACGCAGATATACTGCAGCAGAATGGCACGTTCAGGCAAACTAACGTGCCTGTACGATGCCATTTAAGAGGCGGCCTGCGGGCACGCGCCCACGGCAAGCTCCGTGAGTCAGATCGCAGGTCCCGTGGACTCAATATCCACAGGGATACCCGCGATCGTCTCACGGAGAGGAAGAACGGGGAGATTCTAATGTAAACATCATCTTCCTGTTCTGCCTAGTGACAGTGTCACTGATCATAGCTCCCTGTGATCAGGAGCAGTGATCAGTGACATGCCACACATAGCCACGCCCCCCACAGGTAGAATCACTCCCCAGGACACACTTAACCCCTTAACTGCCACCTAGTGGTTAAACCCCTTCACTGCCAGTGTCATTTACACAGGAATCAGTGCATTTGTATAGCACTGATTGCTGTATAAATGACAATGGTCCCAAAAATGTGTCAAAAATGTCTGATGTGTTCGCCATAATGTCACAGTCATGAAAAAAATCGCTGATTGCTGCCATTACTAGTAAAAAAAAAAAGATTATTAATAAAAATGCCATAAAACTATCCCCTATTTTGTAAACGCTATAACTTTTGCACAAACCAATCCATAAACGCTTATTGCAATTATTTTACCAAAAATATGTAGAAGAATACGTATCGGCCTAAACTGAGGAAAAAAACATTTTTTTTATATATTTTTGGGGGAAATTTATTATAGCAAAATGGAAAAAAGTATGTGTTTTTTTCAAAATTGTCGCACAAAAAAAAAAAAACCGCAGGGGTGATCAAATACCACCAAAAGAAAGCTCTATTTGTGGGAAAAAAAGGATGTCAATTTTGTTTGGGAGCCAGGTCGCACGACTGCGCAATTGTCAGTTAAATCTACGCAGTGCCGAATAGAAAAAAGTGCTCTGGTCTTTAGCCAGCAAAATGGTCCGGGGCTTAAGTTGTTAACGGGCATGTAATTACAATTTTTGCTGTAATATTTTGCAGCAGGGCTCGTTCTTGTGCTAAACTAGAGTATCTGTGAGGGGTTACAGTGTTGTGGCACCACCACCAGTGCCTAAGGCCCAATTTTCCGCAGAGTGTATAGGGCAGGCTGTCCTATTTTCAAACATCTGACTTAAAAATTACTACTACTTACAAACGGAGGGCGACAACAGGAAGTGAAAGGAAATCAACCCCTAGGAAGGGAAATTCTCTCCTGTAAGAGTTAATATGGGAAAAGGTTGTCTCCACTGGTGCTTTATCACCAATCCTTGTTTCCCTAATAACCCCAAATTTTCTAAATCCAATTGTCATTGGGACAGAAAGTGAGGTGAAATCTTCTAAACAGGGGCACAGACAGCAAAACAAATGTTACAGGGGTGATAACCCTTCCCTATATTATCCAAAAGCTTAAACATTTATTTTTTTTGGCTGGAGCTACACTTACAAAATGTACCTGTTCCAAATTACAGATTCAACTTAAGAACAAACCTACAGTCTCTGTCTTGTTTGGAACACCTGTATACTGCTGTTCTGAGTATATAGCCCCACGCCTTTTCTTTTTATTAATTTGGGTGCGGGGTTCCCCTTAATATCCACATACAAGACCCAAAAGGCCTGGTAATGGGCTGGGGTGGGGTACCCATGCCGTTTTTCTCAATAATTTTCGTCCATATTGCCGGGACCCAATATTACATTACAGCCGCAAGCATTTTTAATTGACTTTTATTCCTTTAGAAATGTCATTTTGTGCAGGGACTGTTCTAAACACGGGAAACACACGCCACTTTACAGGCATACTATAGTCACCCCCCAGGTATGATATTTAAATGAATATTTCACTTTTTTGAATTCATTTTTAAGCATTATTAAAATCACTGCTCATGAAAAAATGGCCATTTTTAAAACTTTTTCTTGCATTGATACATGTCCCCTGGGCAGGACCCGGGTCCCCAAACACTTTTTAGGACAATAACTTGCCTATTAGCCTTTAAAATTCGCACATTTGATTTTTCACGTTCAGGTCCCATAGACTTTAATGGTGTTCGAATGTTCGCGCAAACTTTCGGTCCGTTCGCATGTTCTGGTCCAAACCGAACCAGGAGGGGGAGGGGGGGTGTTCGGCTCATCCCTACTCCTGAAGAGTAGATCAATCTATGAAACCCGTAGAGCTGCTATATGCCATGTCAATCCATCATGTCTACTAGATTTTTTTAAATTTGTACTACAGTATGTGATTATTGTTTGCAACCATGTGATTCCTTTTGCCATTGTATGTACTGTATATGTATGTGTGTATATGTATATGTATATGTATGTATATATATATATATATATATATATATATATATATATATATATATGAATTGTAATGGATCATCTACCCTATTTACATTAAATCATGATTACCATTATGTATTATACTATTGACATTTACAATAAAATTCATCTTTTTATACCTATGTGTTTCATTTAAAGTCCCATTACCCTCTCCGCTGTTCTCAATCATCTCTATAGTGATAGTATATTTATGGCTTTTACTGTATGCTGATTATAAATGTGTCCTCCAGGTCTGCCATAAATAATTTAGCATATTCTGGTGCCATTTTACCTCCCATAGCAGTACCTACACATTGAAGATAAATGTCATTATCAAAAGTACAATAGTGGTGTGTTACGCAGGCCATACATTATGCAATTTTTTTTTTCAACCACTTGAAAATTTTAAGAAAGAAAACTGCTTGATTCCCCCATCAACACAGTTGCTGGGGTAATCGGTTCTGCAGTGCTATTGTATTATGCCGGCAGGGAGCACAGTCTTTCCTGCTGAACTGGTTGAATTTTCGATCCATCTATGGCTGACTTTAGAATGAGTTCAATGAGCTGTGTACCATCCTCAGCTCTGTAATAAAAATACTTAGGAAGAGAAAACCTTTGAACTACGAGTGATAATTCTGTTTTGACACAAAAGAGAATGGATCGATAATGGACTGAATGTGGACCTTGGGTTTTTTAATCATTAACAAACCGTTCATTATCCACTCTGTGACTCTTCCTCACCTCCCATTTCAAAGTTCTCCCCCTTATCTCCTAATCTAACTTTCTCCCATTAATTACTATGCCAGTCGCAGTGCATTGCTGGCTGATGATTGGCCAAGCATGCACTGTGACCCCACATGCTTGGCCAATCACAGCGCCGGCAGCGAGGAGAGGCATAATTAGCCACAGGCAGGATGCCTGTGGCCAATTATAGCTCAGGGGGTTTAGTACACGCCCCACACTATATAAGGCCACCAGTGTGGCGGCCTTGTGTAGTGTTGTGCAGCGTTCATAGAGAGCAGGATAGGCAGGGACATTGTCAGCTGTGCTTTAGCTAGCGCTGTTACAGTGAGTGTAGTGTTCAGGGAGAGAGCAGGATAGGCAGGGACAGTGTCAGCTTTGCTTTGCTTCCTAACCTAATGCTGTTACAGTGGGTGTAGTGTGCCTTCTGCACACTGCACAGCATACACCTGAATCTGCCCCCTCATTGCTGGTGTTGTGTAGTTTATTTTGTGCAACACAGGCATCTGCCTAATATTCAGTCATGTCATTTACACAGGAATCAGTGCATTTAAATAGCACTGATTGCTGTATAAATGACAATGGTCCCAAAAATGTGTCAAAAATGTCCGATGTGTCCGCCATAATGTCGCAGTCACAATAAAAATCACTGATCACGCCATTACTAGTAAAAAAAAATATTAATAAAAATGCTATAAAACTATCCCCTATATTGTAAACGCTATAACTTTTGCACAAACCAATCAATAATCGGCAATTGCGATTTTTTTTTTTTACCAAAAATATGTAGAAGAATACGCCTAAACTGAGGAAAAAAATTTTTTATATATTTTTTGGGGATATTTCTTATAGCAAAAAGTAAAAAATATTGCATTATTTTTTTCAAAATTGTCGCTCTATTCTTGTTTATAGCGCAAAGAATAAAAACCGCAGAGGTGATCAAATACCACCAAAAGAAAGCTCTATTTGTGGGAAAAAAAGGATGACGATTTTGTTTGGGAGCCACGTCGCACGACCACGCAATTGTCAGTTAAAGCGATGCAGTGCCAAATAGCAAATAGGGGCCTGGTCCTTTGGCTGCAAATTGGTCCGGGGCTTAAGTGGTTAAATGGCTTTTTTTCCTTTACAAATGTCATTTTGTGCAGGGACAGCTCTAAACATGGGAAACACATGCCACTTCACAGGCATACTTTAGACACCCCCCAGGTACGATATTTAACCACTTGCTTACTGGGCACTTAAACACCCTTCCTGCCCAGACCAATTTTCAGCTTTCGGTGCTCTCACACTTTGAATGACAATTACTCAGTCATGCAACACTGAACCCAAATGATTTTTTTGTCCTTTTTTTCCCACAAATAGAGCTTTCTTTTGGTGGTATTTGATCACCTCTGGGTTTTTTATTTTTTGCGCTATAAATGAAAAAAGACCGAAAATTTTGAAAAAAAACTAGTTTTTCTTTGTTTCTGTGATAAAATTTAGCAAATTATTAATTTTTCTTCATACATTTTGGCCACAATTTATACTGCCACATATCTTTGGTAAAAATAACCTAAATTAGTGGATATTATTTGGTCTTTGTGAAAGTTACAGACTCTACAAACTGTGGTGGGAATTATACAAAATTGATCACACCTGATGCACTGGTGACCTATCTCATTTCTTGTGACCCGAACAAGCCAGGAAAGTACAAATACCCCCCAAATGACCCCTTTTTTGAAAGTAGACATTCCAAGGTATTTAGTAAGAGGCATGGTGAGCTTTTTGATGTTGTAATTTTTTTCCCACAATTCTTTGCAAAATGAATTATTTTTTTATTTTTTATTTTTTTCCACAAAATTGTCATTGTAATAGGTTATTTCTCTCACATGGCATGTGTATACCACAAATTACACCCCAAAATAAATTCTGCTACTCCTCCTGAGTATTACGATACCACATGTGTGGGAATTTTCCACAGCCTGGCCACTTAGAGAGGCCCAACATGCAGGGAGCGCCATCACGTGTTCTAGGAGCATAAATTACACATCTAAATTGTTGACTACCTAGTACACTTTTGAAGGCCCTGGAGCACCAGGACAATGACACGTGGCACTGATGACAGATGGCACTGATGACACGTGACACTGATGTGGCACTGATGACAGATGGCACTAATACGGGGCACTGATGACACGTGACACTGATGACAGATGGCACTAATACGGGGGCACTGGTGACACGTGACACTGACAGATGGCACTAATATGTGGCACTGGTGACAGATGGCACTTATACGTGGCACTGATATCATGTGGCACTAATACGTGGCACTGAGGAGAGATGGCACTAATACGTGGCACTGATGACACGTGACACTGATGACAGATGGCACTGATACGTGGCATTGATGACACGTGCCACTGATAACAGATGGCACGTGACACTGACAGGTGGCACTTTTGACAGATGGCACTGACGTGGCACTGATGACACGTGGCACTGATATGGCACTGATGACAGATGGCACTGACGTGGCACTGATGACAGATGGCACTGACGTGGCACTGATGACAGATGGCACTGACGTGGCACTGATGTGGCACTGATGACAGATGGCACTGATGACAAGTGGCACTGGGGACAGGTGGCACTGGCAGATGGCACTGGGGACAGGTAGCACTGGCAGATGGCACGGATGGCACTGGGGACAGGTGGTACTGGGGACAGGTGGTACTGGTGACAGGTGGCAGCGGGGACAGATGACAGCATGGCAGCGGGGACAGATCACTTTATTTTTGAAAATTTTTTTTTTTTTTTTTTTTACTTACGGCGCACCGGCACCGTTCATCGCTCCCTCCCCACACGCTGTCTGTGTGAGGAGGCAGAGCGGCGCTGAGAGATGATCTCATATGTTTGCAGGAGGATGCTTTGGAGGAGGGGGGAATTCTGCTTCTATCTAGGGTAGGGTGAGCTGTGAGGTTAAAGTCACCTCCTAATATTAAGTGAGGTGATAGAAAACGATCTAGGACAGTAAAGAATTGTTGGAAAAATGTTGCTTGTGCTGCATTTGGGGAGTTTTTTGAGGCAATAGTTGTAGCGCGACCTTGTAGCTTACCATGTAGAATGATAAATCTACTATTAGGATCTTTATATATGTGATCTACTTCAAATATTGTAGAGTTTTTAATGAATATGGCCACTCCACGAGACTTGTTGCTGTAGGTAGTATAATAAATTTGTTTGAGCCTGGGTTCACACTATTGCGAATTCGCAGCGGGGGAAAATACTGCGAATTCGCAGGACATTTGAAAACCCATTGTTTTCAATGGGGCACGTTCACACATGTCCGGTGCATGCGCACTGCGCATTGCAGAAAAACCGCCACCGACTTTGGTGCGGTGCGGGATGGATCAGGTGCGAATTCAGGCCCATTATCTTCTATGGGCACGCATCTGATTCGCATCTGGCTTGCGTCCTGAACAGAAACTCGTGCCACTCCAACACCTCCCCTTCTTCCTGTTCCTCCCCTGTGTGTTTTGAAATCCGGACTGGAACCAGCATGTCCAAAAGAAGACGAAAAGCATCATCAAAGGCGAAAGAATCTGTGGATTGTGAGGAGTTGATCAGACTTGTGAGGGAGAAACCCATGATTTATGACACCCGGCATCCTAAATATAAGGACAACGTTGTCAAAAAACGTGCATGGCAGGACATTGCCAGAGACCTCTTGCCAGAGTGGAACAGGTGCTCTTCCCAAGTTCAGGCTGACAAATGTAAGTTTTTTTTATTACCTTTTACTACCTGTGTATGCTGTCCTGTATTTTTTAGATGGTGTACATTAATTTCATTTATTAGATTTTAACAAACAGCATGTGGTCACCCCCAAATCTGTACCAGGCCACATGCTGGAAACATTGTGCACATAACAGCTTTATCTAGGGATGGATGAGTCCCTAAATAAATGCATATTCTTATAATTTCTAAGGTTAGTAATATGACATACACCACAAATGTGAGATAAAAAAGTTTTATTTCTCATTGCCAAAATTACATACAACACTTTTCATACAGCACACTTAGCATTATATTATCATGCATTTACATCAAGAAAAAAATACATTTTTATTTTTAGTCAATAGAATTCATCTGCCAAGGCACCTCCCCAGCTGGTGACAAAAAAAAAATCTTAAATTCTTCTCTAATAAGTGTACCAGTAGTGCTGCCCCTAGGAATATTGAAATGTGCTGCCTCCATGTTATGGGTCAGGGAATCTTCAAAAAGAAACCCATCTCTTCCATGCACATAGTTGTGCAGTGCACAGGCAGCTTTAATCGCACTGATCGCATTAACAATACGGAGGTTAATAGAAGTATGCAGGAATCTCCACTTATTGCAAAGAATACCAAATGTACATTCTTCTACTCGTCGTGCCCTAGTCAGCCTATAATTGAACACTCTTTTTTCAGTTGTCAGAAAGCGACTTGAATAAGGCCTGAGCATGTTCTGGGAAAGTGCGAAAGCTTCATCTCCGACAAATACATGTGGGAGGAGAGGCTCTGTAGTCCCTGGCAGGGAAGAATTATTGGGCAAGTCTAGTGTATTGTCACACAGCATGCGGCCAAATGAGGAATGTGAAAATACACTAGAATCTGAGCTGCTGCCATAAGAACCTACATCAACATAAATAAATTTATAATTTGCATCTGCCACTGCCATTAATACCAACGAAAAATATTTTTTATAATTAAAAAATTGGCTCCCACTAGCTGGAGGCTTGAGGATGCGTACATGTTTGCCATCAATGGCTCCAAGACAGTTGGGGAAGTTGCATCGCTCCCAGAATAGGTCAGCTATCATCAGCTATTCTTCTTGTTTGGGCTTCTTCATAACAATGTCCTTCAGTTCTTCCCATATGACTAGGCAGGTAGCATGAACAATGCCACTAATCGTTGATTTTCCAACCTTGAATTCATAGTGCAAACTTCCAAAGGAATTTCCTGTTGCCAAGTACCTAAAATAAAAAAAAAAAAAATGTCATTATGTAGTTCTTTATTTTTCAGTGCACTACTTACAGACAAGATGGCGTAGCATGCGTGATGCTTACAGAAAATATATGAGGCACCTCAGAGAAACAAGGAGTGGCTCGGGGGCAGCGCCTAGGGTACCCTATATGTTTGCCAGGGACTTGAAGTTTCTACAACCCATTGTGGAGATGAGGGAGTAAGTTTTCATGTACATCATCTATGTAACGCACAATCTGGTAATCATCAATATGCCTAGTTAATTTTTTACATTTTTACAATATAAAACAGGACAGAATCTAGTTGGGAGGATCAAGATGTTTTGGAGGAAGAACAAGAACAACAAACAGAGGAGGAAGCACCCATTGATATTCCAGAAGACACAGAGGATTTAGCACTAATCCAAACATCTTCCAGTCTCTGGGAAACTAATCCAGAAGAACAATGTTCAGGGGCAGAGGAGGCTGTCCCTGGGCCATCCTCTGCTTCTGCACACATTGGTCAGCCTGGCAAAGTGCCACGGAGGCGCCCAGCACTATCCCAACCTGACCTAAGTGAGCGCTTATTAGACAGACATGTTAAAAAACATGACCGCAAAGGTGGATGCATTTTTATGTCCCGATACAATCCTGGCGCTTAGTTTTGTACCACTAATTAAAAAGGTACCCCCAGAGCGTTACTATAAAATGCGGAAAAATATAGAAAAAATTATGCACTTCTTCTCCCAGCCACAGCAGGAACCTGCTTTTAACTACCCAAATGTGCCCCAACCAAGACCTCCCCATCACTACCCAAGATACACGCACTACCCTGAGCAGCAACACCATCCTTACCCCTATAATCCACCATCATATCCCTCAAGTTATGACAAGCCAATCTCCAGATATGAAGGGCCACACAGTAACCTTCCCTATCCCATCCCATCCCCACTTCCTTCAATTAGGCCCCCCCCCCAAACTCAGGGTATGTATGTGCAAAGTCAACATGGGGAGTAGGGATGAGCCGAACACCCCCGGGTTCGGTTCGAACCAGAACCTTCGAACGGACCGAAAGTTCGCGCGAATTTTCGAACCTATACGTTATAATGGACGCGAACGTTCGAAATCAAAAGTGCTAATTACAACGGCCAATATGCATGTTAATGTCATAAAACAGGTTTGGGGACCCGGGTCCTGCCCCAGGGGACATATATCAATGCAAAAAGAACTTTTAAAAACTAACGTTTTTTCGGGAGCAGTCATTTTAATGATGCATAAAGTGAAAAAAAAAAAGTGAAATTTTCCTTTAAATATGGTACCTGGGGGGTGTCTAAAGTATGCCTGTGAAGTGGCATGTGTTTCCCGTGTTTAGAACTGTCCTTGCACAAAATGACATTTGTAAAGGAAAAAAAGAAGCCATTTAAAACCACTTGCGGCTTTAGGTTTGTTCTTAAGTAGAATCTGAACAGGTACATTATGAAGTGTAGCTCCATCCCAAAAAAATCTATTTTTAAGCTTTTTGGAGAACATAGGGAGGGGTTATCACCCCTGTAACATTTGCTGTCTTTGCACATCTGTTCAGAACATGTCACCTCACTTTCCGTCCCAATGACAAATGTTTTTGGAAAAGTGGGGTTTTAATTGAAACAAGGATTGGTGATAAAGTATCAGTAGAGAGGAGATACCTTTTTCCCAAATTAAATCTAACAGGATAGAATTTCCCTTCCTAGGGGTAGATTTCCTCTCACTTCCTGTTTTCTCTTTCCATTTGCAAGTAGGAGTCGTTTGTAAGTTGGATGTTTGAAAGTAGGGGCCTGGCGTATATACTCTGCAGAAATTTGCCCTATTAGATGTTGGTGTAGCCACAAGACTGGTGGGCACAGGAATGGGCCCTGCTATGAGTTAATAGATCAAGATTTGTAATTGCATGCACCTGTTGAACAGGGCAGAAAAATTGGGGGTGGTGGTGGTGGTGGACGGTGTTGCCACAAGACTGTAAGCTCTCACAGTTACTCTTGGTGGGCGCAGGAATGGGCCCTGCTGTGAGTTATTAGATCAAGATTTGTAATTGCAAGCACCTGATGAACAGGGCAGAAAAATTGGGCCTTTGGCGGTGGTGGTGGACGGTGTTGCCACAAGACTGTAGGCCCTCATAGTTACTCTTGGTGGGCGCAGGAATGGGCCCTGCTGTGAGTTATTAGATCAAGATTTGTAATTGCAAGCACCTGATGAACAGGGCAGAAAAATTGGGCCTTTGGCGGTGGTGGTGGACGGTGTTGCCACAAGACTGTAGGCCCTCACAGTTACTCTTGGTGGGCGCAGGAATGGGCCCTGTTGTGAGTTATTAGATCAAGATTTGTAATTGCAAGCACCTGATGAACAGGGCAGAAAAATTGGGCCTTTGGCGGTGGTGGTGGACGGTGTTGCCACAAGACTGCAGGCCCTCATAGTTACTCTTGGTGGGCGCAGGAATGGGCCCTGCTGTGAACTATTAGATCAAGATTTGTAATTACCCGCCCCTGTTAAACAGGGGCTGAAAAATTGTGCCTTAGGCACTGGTGCTGGTGCCACAACACTGCAACCCCTCACAGAGACTGTACTTGGAGCACAGCAGTCACACGTGTTGCGAAGCATTTTTTTAAAAAATTGTAAGTACCCGCCCCTGTTAAACAGGGGCTGAAAAATTGTGCCTTAGGCACTGGTGCTGGTGCCACAACACTGCAACCCGGCCCTCACAGATACTGTACTTGGAGCACAGCAGTCACACGTGTTGCGAAGCATTTTTTTTAAAAATTGTAAGTACCCGCCCCTGTTAAACAGGGGCTGAAAAATTGTGCCTTAGGCACTGGTGCTGGTGCCACAACACTGCAACCCGGCCCTCACAGATACTGTACTTGGAGCACAGCAGTCACACGTGTTGCGAAGCATTTTTTTAAAAAATTGTAAGTACCCGCCCCTGTTAAACAGGGGCTGAAAAAATTGTGCCTTAGGCACTGGTGCTGGTGCCACAACACTGCAACCCGGCCCTCACAGATACTGTACTTGGAGCACAGCAGTCACACGTGTTGCGAAGCATTTTTTTAAAAAATTGTAAGTACCCGCCCCTGTTAAACAGGGGCTGAAAAATTGTGCCTTAGGCACTGGTGCTGGTGCCACAACACTGCAACCCGGCCCTCACAGATACTGTACTTGGAGCACAGCAGTCACACGTGTTGCGAAGCATTTTTTTAAAAAATTGTAAGTACCCGCCCCTGTTAAAACAGGGGCTGAAAAATTGTGCCTTTGGCACTGGTGCTGGTGCCACAACACTGCAACCCCTCACAGAGACTGTACTTGGAGCACAGCAGTCACACGTGTTGCGAAGCATTTTTTTAAAAAATTGAAGTACACGCCCCTGTTAAACAGGGGCTGAAAAATTGTGCCTTAGGCACTGGTGTGGTGGCATGGATCATTGAGGAGGAGGAAGAGGATAGTCAGTGAACATAAGAGGACAGTCACTCAGCATCAGCATAGGCAGTCTTGAAGGGATGTGACATTAAAAATTATTCGGTTATATCCGCCTCAGGTGCCTGGTAGCTGGTGGTGATCCAAGACTGATTCATTTTGATGAATGTCAGTCGATCAACCGAGGCGGTGGACAGGCGCACCCTATGATCAGTCACAAATCCTCCAGCAGCACTGAATGTGCGTTCGGAAAGAACGCTGGAGGCAGGACAGGCCAGTAGCTCAATTGCATACTGTGCAAGCTCTGGCCAGTGATCCATCCTCAGGACCCAGTAAGCCAGAGGATTTTCGGTGGGAAAGGTGTCCAAGTCTGACCTTGCCCCAAGGTATTCCTGCACCATGTATATCAGACGCTGGCGATGGTTGCTGGAACCGATCATACCTTGGGGCTGCGGACTAAAAAATTGTCTGAACGCATCGGTCAGACGTCCACCTTCCCCACCGCTCCTTCTGCCACTGACCGAAGCCTCAGCAACTCGTCGCCCAGGACCAGGAGTTTGTAGCCTCCCAGTTTCTGGGAACGCGTTGCACAGACCTTTCTGCAAGGCCTCCCTGAGATGTCTCATCCTCTGCTCCCTCTGCGACGGCAAGATAAGGTCCGCAACCTTACCCTTGTACCGCGGATCAAGGAGAGTGGCCAGCCAGTAATGGTCCCTCTCCTTGATCCGAAGAACACGAGGATCCTTCCGCAGGCTTTGCAGGATCAGGGAGGCCATGCAGCGTAGGTTAGCTGAGGCATTCGGTCCGGAGTCTTCTGGGTCACTGAGGATGACATGATCGCCAGCCACCTCCTCCCAGCCACGTACAAGTCCACTGGTTTGTTGGGACTGTACATCATCCCTAAAAGACTGCTGCTGCTGATGCTGAGTGCCAGGCTCCACCTCCATGCTCACACAATCCTCCTCCTCCTCCTCCTCCTCCTCCTCATCCTCTTCCTGTGTGATGCGTGGGACAGAAGGAACACTGTCCGGATAAAGGGGGCCTTGAGAGGCAAGGAAGTCCTCCTCTTCCTGCCTCTGTTCTGCCTCAAGTGCCCTGTCCATTATCCCACGCAGCGTATGCTCCAACAGGTGGACAAGAGGGACAGTGTCACTGATGCATGCACTGTCACTGCTCACCATCCTCGTGGCCTCCTCAAATGGTGAGAGGACAGTGCATGCATCCCTGATCATGCTCCACTGACGTGGGGAAAAAAAACCAAGCTCCCCTGACCCTGTCCTGGTGCCGTAGTCGCAAAGGTACTCATTGATGGCCCTCTGCTGCGTGTGCAGTCGCTGCAGCATGGCCAACGTTGAGTTCCACCTGGTGGGCATGTCACATATTAGGCGGTTCTTGGGCAGGTTCAGCTCCTTTTGCAGCTCAGTCAGCCGAGCACTGGCATTATAAGATCGGCGGAAATGCACACAGACTTTCCTGGCCTGCCTCAGGACATCCTGTAAGCCTGGGAACCTGCCCAAGAACCGCTGCACCACCAGGTTGAGGACGTGAGCCATGCAGGGCACATGGGTGAGCTGCCCCTGTCGCAGGGCGGAGAGGAGGTTGGTGCCATTGTCAGAAACGACCATTCCTGGCTTAAGCTGACGTGGCGTCAACCACCTCTCGGCCTGCCCCTGCAGAGCTGCCAGAACCTCTGGCCCAGTGTGGCTCCTGTCCCCCAAACACACCAGCGCAAGCACGGCATGGCATCTTTTTGCCTGCGTACTTGCGTAGCCCCTTGTACGCCTACGGAGCACCGCTGGTTCCAAGGACAGAGCACTGGAGGAAGAAGAAAGAGGAGGGGGTGGAGGAGAGAGGTGTGTCACAACCAGTAGCAGTAGTCGCGTTTTGGAGGCGTGGTGGCGGAACAACCTCCAACACTACTGCACCTTGTCCTGCATCCCTCCCAGCTGCCAATAGAGTGACCCAATGGGCCGTGAAAGAAAGGTACCGTCCCTGTCCATGCCTGCTGGACCATGAGTCAGCGGTAATATGCACCTTACCGCTGACCGCCCTGTCCAGCGAGGCATGGACATTGCCCTCCACATGCCGGTAGAGAGAGACGGAATCGCCTTCCGCGAGAAAAAGTGGCGTTTGGGAACCTGCCACTGAGGAACCGCACATTGAACAAACTCACGGAAGGGGGCCGAGTCTACCAACTGAAAAGGCAGCAGTTGAAGTGCTAGCAATTTAGCAAGGCTAGCATTCAACCGCTGGGCATGTGGATGGCTGGGAGTGTACTTCTTTCTACGGTCCAGCAGCTGGGGCAGGGAAATTTGCCTGCTGCAATCGGACGTCGGTGTACTGCAAGTACTTGGTTGTGACACACCGAATTCTACACCTTCAGTCCTCTCAGAGCAGCTTTCAGAGAGGACTGAAGGTGTAGTGGGGATGGAGATCCCAGCTGAGGAGGAGCAAGGAGAGGTCCGCTTAGTTCTTTGGTGTGGGTCTTTTATGTGTGCCTGCCAACGAGCTGCATGGCAGGTCGCCATATGTCTGGTCATGCTTGTCGTGCCCAAGCGGCTGATGTTTTGGCCACGCGAGATACGCTTGAGACAAATATTGCAAATAGCAGTGGTGCGATCTGCTGCACTCGTCTCAAAAAAGGCCCACACCAAAGAACTTTTCTGATAACGTGCAGAGGCAGCGCCCTGCACAGGCGGAGCTCTGCGGTGTTGTACAGTTGCTGTGCTGGCCTCTACCTGGCCTCCAGGGGGCATCCTGCCTCGTTGGACATGTGACGCCGCATCCTCCTCCTCCTCGTCCTCCTCCTCATCCTCTCTCCCTTCAGGCACCCACGTGGAGTCAGTGACCTCATCATCCCCTCCCTCTTCACCACTAGAGCAAACCTGGCAGTAAGCTGCAGCTGGTGGAACAGTACTGCCAGATTCCTCAAGCTGGGTATCGTCATCCGAGCCTTCGAATCGTTGGGCATCCTCCTGGAGCATGTACCCAACACTGTGCTCAAAGAGTTCGGGGGACTCCTCAGGAGGACATGGTGGGTCTAGGGAAGGGGTGGCTGATGATGCTCTGTCAGTACCCTGAGCCTGGGTGAGAGAGGATGAGGAGGATGAGGAGGGCTTGGTCATCCATTCTACCAAGCCTTCAGCATGATGCGGCTCCACATGTCCAGCTGCCGAAAACAAAGACGCGCGTGTCCCATGGCCACGTGCTGATGACGATGCACGGCCACGTCCACGTCCACGGCCACGTCCACTAGAAACAGAGCCTGCCTGCCCTGTGTTCTTGGCTCTGCACGCTCTGCCTCCCCTTGGCGGTCTTCCAGCCATTGTAGTCGGTAGTCCTGTGGGTGCTGCTGAGAAGAAAATATAGGAGCTCTGTGTGATGCCACTAACACACTAGAAGTCCTATGGGTGCTTCTGCAAAGAAAATAGAGGAGCTCTGTGTGATGCCACTAACACACTAGAAGTCCTGTGGATGCTTCTGCAAAAAAAATAGAGGAGCTCTGTGTGATGCCACTAACACACTAGAAGTCCTGTGGGTGCTTATGCAAAGAAAATAGAGGAGCTCTGTGTGATGCCACTAACACACTAGAAGTCCTGTGGGTGCTTCTGCAAAGAAAATAGAGGAGCTCTGTGTGATGCCACTAACACACTAGAAGTCCTGTGGGTGCTTCTGCAAAGAAAATAGAGGAGCTCTGTGTGATGCCACTAACACACTAGAAGTCCTGTGGGTGCTTCTGCAAAGAAAATAGAGGAGCTCTGTGTGATGCCACTAACACACTAGAAGTCCTGTGGGTGCTTCTGCAAAGAAAATAGAGGAGCTCTGTGTGATGCCACTAACACACTAGAAGTCCTGTGGATGCTTCTGCAAAAAAAATAGAGGAGCTCTGTGTGATGCCACTAACACACTAGAAGTCCTGTGGGTGCTTATGCAAAGAAAATAGAGGAGCTCTGTGTGATGCCACTAACACACTAGAAGTCCTGTGGGTGCTTATGCAAAGAAAATAGAGGAGCTCTGTGTGATGCCACTAACACACTAGAAGTCCTGTGGGTGCTTCTGCAAAGAAAATAGAGGAGCTCTGTGTGATGCCACTAACACACTAGAAGTCCTGTGGGTGCTTATGCAAAGAAAATAGAGGAGCTCTGTGTGATGCCACTAACACACTAGAAGTCCTGTGGGTGCTGCTGAGAAGAATATATAGGAGCTCTGTGTGATGCCACTAACACACTAGAAGTCCTATGGGTGCTTCTGCAAAGAAAATAGAGGAGCTCTGTGTGATGCCACTAACACACTAGAAGTCCTGTGGGTGCTTCTGCAAAGAAAATAGAGGAGCTCTGTGTGATGCCACTAACACACTAGAAGTCCTGTGGGTGCTGCTGAGAAGAATATATAGGAGCTCTGTGTGTGATGCCACTAACACACTAGAAGTCCTATGGGTGCTTCTGCAAAGAAAATAGAGGAGCTCTGTGTGATGGGGACTAACACACTTCAAGTCCTATAGGTGCTTCTGGGAAGAAAATAAAGGTCTGTGTGATGGGACTAACACACTTCAAGTCCTATAGTTGCTTCTGGGAACAAAATATAGCTCTGTGTGTGTGATGGGACTAACACACTTCAAGTCCTATAGGTGCTTCTGGGAACAAAATATAGCTCTGTGTGTGTGATGGGACTAACACACTTCAAGTCCTATAGGTGCTTCTGGGAACAAAATATAGCTCTGTGTGTGTGATGGGACTAACACACTTCAAGTCCTATAGGTTCTTCTGGGAACAAAATATAGCTCTGTGTGTGTGATGGGACTAACACACTTCAAGTCCTATAGGTGCTTCTGGGAACAAAATATAGCTCTGTGTGTGTGATGGGACTAACACACTTCAAGTCCTATAGGTGCTTCTGGGAACAAAATATAGCTCTGTGTGTGTGATGGGACTAACACACTTCAAGTCCTATAGGTGCTTCTGGGAACAAAATATAGCTCTGTGTGTGTGATGGGACTAACACACTACAAGTCCTATAGGTGCTTCTGGGAACAAAATATAGGAGCTCTGCCTGCCTGCCACGAACACACTACAAGTCCTATAGGTGCTTCTGGGAACAAAATATAGGAGCTCTGCCTGCCTGCCACGAACACACTACAAGTCCTATAGGTGCTTCTGGTAACAAAATATAGGAGCTCTGCCTGCCTGCCACGAACACACTACAAGTCCTATAGGTGCTTCTGGTAACAAAATATAGGAGCTCTGCCTGCCTGCCACGAACACACTACAAGTCCTATAGGTGCTTCTGGTAACAAAATATAGGAGCTCTGCCTGCCTGCCACGAACACACTACAAGCCCCTCTTTCTCAATCAATCTTTGTAACTGAATCTATCTAACTCAATTTCTGTAAGTGAATCTCTCTACCTAACTAAATCGAGCAGAGTGTCACAGAATCAGCCTGCTCAATCTGCGCCGGAACAGCATGTGACCGGCGCAGACGGCGTGGCGGCCTTTTATAGGGGGGGGCGTGTACTACAGCCCCTGAGCTGTAATTGGCTACAGGCGTCCTGCCTGTAGCCAATTATGGCTCTTCGAGTTTCCGGGGCTGTGATTGGCCAAGCATGCGGGGTCACAGTGCATGCTTGGCCAATCATCAGCCAGCAATGCACTGCGCCGGCCGCGCCGGCCGCAATGCATTGCGGGGCCGCTCGCATCACACGAATGTGATGCGAGCGGCCAAAATAGTTCTGGGCTCGCCGAGCGAGCGAACGCCCGGTGCTCGATGCGAACGTGGGTTCGCATCGAGCACCGGGCCCGTCCCTAATGGGGAGGCTAGGCCTGCTCCCCACACTGCCAGCGATGACCCAGCTTCCGCAACTCAATACTCCTATGAGGCCCCTTTCCAAAAAACATATCAGAATCTGTGATGAGGTCTGTTCATGGTTAAGGACCAACATGACACATTTTGATAAAACAGGGAAGAGGCCTACTTGACAGGTAAGTTTTTTGTTTTTAAGTTATTGCAGAGTTAATTTATGTTTTATACATGTGTAAAGTTTATATTTTTATCATATTTTATGATACGTGAATAAATTATTATTCCTACATTTTTTGTGCCGTCATATTTTAAAAATGCCCAGGTAAAAATACATAAAAAATACAAAAAACTGGGTCAATATAACGCATGACAAATGACATGAGTGATGATAATTACCTTAATGTGATCAATAATCTTTCAGCAGGCTGGATACCTTTTCTGAAGCTCGTGTTCTGACGCTCCAAGCGAGGGGAGATTAAGCCCAGCAATTCGTCAAAACTTCGTAAAAAATAAATACATTCATAATTACATGTGGGAAAAACATTTGGGCATACTGTAAAAAAAAGAGTAAGGTAAGTGGTTAAGGACATTATTTAGGGTAACAAGGCAGGCATCCTTAGTTCCAATATAATTATGGCTAAATAAGTGACAGGAAAAAAAAATGGCATATGGGTCCTCATTTCAACAAAGAAGAAGCCACTGGCCTTTTAAATTAACAGTAACAATTGTCTGAGTCAAAAATGCTAAACAAAGCTGCGTGGCAACACCACCACCCACAAAGCAACTTGTCACTAGCAATTTTGGGCCAAGGTATTTGGGGGGTAAAACATCCAAAAAAAACAACAAAAAAAGGGAATATGACCTGGCTTACACCAGGAGGGGGGTGCTAGCTGACGCTCATTTTGTGCCCTTAAGGTTGCATGCTGAAATAATGTACAGTTTGTATTTTGGGGGGGGGGGGGGACAAGGCTTATTAGTTACAATAATCTTAAAATAACATACTCACACATAGGTTAGACTGGATGGACTTGTGTCTTGCAAATATAAAACACACTCTACATCAATGGCTACAAATTAAGTATGGTTTGGCAGAAACAGTACTCACCTACTAATTGACATGCGGGTGAAATTGAAAAAATTTCTCTTCATGCCCATGGAGGTGCCCATACAAGATCATGAACTGGCCTCTTTCTTCACGATTTGCAATGATGGGATGAACCCAGTATCTTCTTCTTCTACGCATCCTTCTCCTATTTTCTTCTTCCAGCAAGATTGCTGCTGTTGCAGCAACAACAGTTGGCATTATCATTGGCAGAGCAGCACACATCTTGCAAAGAAACACACAAAACACAGGTACAGACTGCTGGACAACCAGGAAGTGTACACAGACCTACCAGGTTTTATAAGCAGCCAGACAATCAGCCAAAAAGCTTGCTCAGCACAAAATTAGCAACTCAAATTAGGCAGGAAGGGTTACTAATGAATTTGCAGCTGATTCGCACCTAAAACGCGTACAATCCGCAGAACAGCCGGCGTTTCACTGCGCAGTCACGCAGGGCCTTCAATTCGCACCGCACTAGTCTGAACCCAGGCTGAAAGACTTATCAAAATATAGAGGGTGGTTTGAGTCAAAGAAATGAGTCTCTTGTAATAAGAGGCTATCAGCCTTTAAATTTTTATATTGGCAAAATGCTTTCTTATGTTTTTGTGGAAGGTTAAAGCCTTGTACGTTATGTGAAATTATTTTTAGAGTCATTGGAGTGTATGTAAATTTCTAGCTAGGTGTTGGTAGTAGGGATAATAATTAGAATAGTGACGTGGAGTGACCATGCCCAAATCATGAGACCTATGGAGACAAGGCATTTGTCTGGTAGGAAACAGCTTCTTTGTCTGACGTTCAGCAATAGCTGGTAGTATTAATGAAAAACATATAGAACACAGTAAATGAATAAACGTGTTCAGAAAAGTAAGCAAAATAAGAACAGTGGTAATTTTGTTCAAAAGTAAACAATGAGCATAGGGGTCAAAAAAGAACATTCTTAATGACCAACAAAAAAAAATTACTTTGGACAATAAAGTCCAATACCAACCACGGGGCTCAAGAGACCAGAGTTGGGCCCAGTGGTTGGCAGGGGGGGATGACTGCGAACGCGGGGAGACTTACCGCCCGAGGGCATATGAGTATGGTGAACAGTTATTCGGTGCGGGTAAGCCGTCTGAAAAGATGTGTTGTTACATAAATGTACCGTATTTATCGGCGTATAACACGCACTTTTTCCCCCTTAAATTCGGGGGAAAGTCGTGGGTGCGTGTTATACGCCGATCCCCCAAAAAAAAAGTGCAAAAAAAAAATCAAACGGCGCCGAAATACAGCGACCGCCGTCAATAAAAAAACGAGCGCCGCCGAAAAAAACCGAGCGCCGCCGAAAAAGACCGATCTGTCTGTTCAGCTCCGCTCGCAGTCCCGCCTCCCTGCGCTAGCTTCCGAAACAGCAGGGAGGTGGGACTGCGAGACAAGCCGAACAGACGGCTCGGGTTTTTCCGGCGCCGCTCGCAGTCCTGCCTCCCTGCGCCCGCTTCCGAAACAGCAGGGAGGCGGGACTGTGAGCCGAACAGACGGCTCGGGTTTTTCCGGCGCCGCTCGGTCTTTTCCCACGCCGCGGTCTTTCTAGGCGGCAAATTTAAATGTGGCTAACCTGCAAATGACACTGGCAAGCTGCAAAACACACTGGGCAAGCTACAAAACACACTGGGCAAGCTGCAAAACACACTGGGCAAGCTGCAAAACACACTGGGCAAGCTGCAAAACACACTGGGCAAGCTGCAAATGACGCTGGGCAAGCTGCAAATGACGCTGGGCAAGCTGCAAATGACGCTGACAAGCTGCAAATCACACTGGGCAAAGCTGCAAATGACGCTTAAATGTAAGTGTTTTTTTCCCTAAACTTCCCTCCTAAAACTTTTTTTCCTTAAAATGCCCTCCTAAACTTGGGGTGCGTGTTATACGCCGGTGCGTGTTATACGCCGATAAATACGGTAGTAACAAGAGGAGGGGGGACGTGCTTCAATGGTTCATGGTTAGAGCTTCAAGGTTTAGGTATATGTGACAGGTGAGTCTTCTTGGGGTGTGGAAATTAAAGTTCCAACCATGTAGTGAAGAGATGAAAAAACTGTGGTTAAATGTCCATCCTGGTGCAGTTCTGATCAATGAAGAGATAGCAGGCGGATTGTCTCTGAAGGATTGGCGCCAGTTTCCTTGGTTACGGCGAGAGGATGGAGTGTTCCAAATTGGGCTGGGTCCTGGTATGGGGGGACGACAGTTTTGGGGTTCAGGTTCCAAAAGGCCCAATTTAATCAAGATTTCTTTACCTTCGGATGCATTGTAGGTGGATCCGTTTTGTGGTACGGTGAGCTTGAAAGGGAAACCCCATCTGTAACGGATAGGGATGGGCCCGGTGCTCGATGCGAACCCATGTTCGCATCGAGCACCGGGTGTTCGCTCGCTCGGCGAGCCCAGAACTATTTTGGCCGCTCGCATCACGTTCGTGTGATGCGAGCGGCCCCGCAATGCATTGCGGCCGGCGCGGCCGGCGCAGTGCATTGCTGGCTGATGATTGGCCAAGCATGCACTGTGACCCCGCATGCTTGGCCAATCACAGCGCCGGAAATTCGAAGAGCCATAATTGGCTACAGGCAGGACGCCTGTAGCCAATTACAGCTCCGGGGCTTTAGTACACGCCCCCCCCTATAAAAGGCCGCCACGCCGTCTGCGCCGGTCACATGCTGTTCCGGCGCAGATAGAGCAGGATAGTTCTGTGACACTCTGCTGGATTTAGTTAGTTAGAGAGATTTACTTAGAGAGATTGAGTTAGATAGATTCATTTAGAAAGATTGGTTTAGAAAGAGGGGCTTGTAGTGTGTTCGTGGCAGGCAGGCAGAGCTCTTATATTTTGTTCCCAGAAGCACCTATAGGACTTGTAGTGTGTTCGTGGCAGGCAGGCAGAGCTCCTATATTTTGTTCCCAGAAGCACCTATAGGACTTGTAGTGTGTTCGTGGCAGGCAGGCAGAGCTCCTATATTTTGTTCCCAGAAGCACCTATAGGACTTGTAGTGTGTTCGTGGCAGGCAGGCAGAGCTCCTATATTTTGTTCCCAGAAGCACCTATAGGACTTGTAGTGTGTTCGTGGCAGGCAGGCAGAGCTCCTATATTTTGTTCCCAGAAGCACCTATAGGACTTGAAGTGTGTTAGTCCCATCACACAGACCTATATTTTCTTCCCAGAAGCACCTATAGGACTTGAAGTGTGTTAGTCCCATCACACAGAGATCATATATTTTGTTCCCAGAAGCACCTATAGGACTTGAAGTGTGTTAGTCCCATCACACAGAGATCATATATTTTGTTCCCAGAAGCACCTATAGGACTTGAAGTGTGTTAGTCCCATCACACAGAGATCATATATTTTGTTCCCAGAAGCACCTATAGGACTTGAAGTGTGTTAGTCCCATCACACAGAGATCATATATTTTGTTCCCAGAAGCACCTATAGGACTTGAAGTGTGTTAGTCCCATCACACAGAGATCATATATTTTGTTCCCAGAAGCACCTATAGGACTTGAAGTGTGTTAGTCCCATCACACAGACCTATATTTTCTTCCCAGAAGCACCCATAGGACTTGAAGTGTGTTAGTCCCATCACACAGAGATCATATATTTTGTTCCCAGAAGCACCTATAGGACTTGAAGTGTGTTAGTCCCATCACACAGAGATCATATATTTTGTTCCCAGAAGCACCTATAGGACTTGAAGTGTGTTAGTCCCATCACACAGACCTATATTTTCTTCCAGAAGCACCTATAGGACTTGAAGTGTGTTAGTCCCATCACACAGAGATCATATATTTTGTTCCCAGAAGCACCTATAGGACTTGTAGTGTGTTCGTGGCAGGCAGGCAGAGCTCCTATATTTTGTTCCCAGAAGCACCTATAGGACTTGTAGTGTGTTCGTGGCAGGCAGGCAGAGCTCCTATATTTTGTTCCCAGAAGCACCTATAGGACTTGTAGTGTGTTCGTGGCAGGCAGGCAGAGCTCCTATATTTTGTTCCCAGAAGCACCTATAGGACTTGAAGTGTGTTAGTCCCATCAAACAGACCTATATTTTGTTCCCAGAAGCACCTATAGGACTTGAAGTGTGTTAGTCCCATCACACAGACCTATATTTTCTTCCCAGAAGCACCCATAGGACTTGAAGTGTGTTAGTCCCCATCACACAGAGATCATATATTTTGTTCCCAGAAGCACCTATAGGACTTGAAGTGTGTTAGTCCCATCACACAGAGATCATATATTTTGTTCCCAGAAGCACCTATAGGACTTGAAGTGTGTTAGTCCCATCACACAGAGATCATATATTTTGTTCCCAGAAGCACCTATAGGACTTGAAGTGTGTTAGTCCCATCACACAGAGATCATATATTTTGTTCCCAGAAGCACCTATAGGACTTGAAGTGTGTTAGTCCCATCACACAGACCTATATTTTCTTCCCAGAAGCACCCATAGGACTTGAAGTGTGTTAGTCCCATCACACAGAGATCCTATATTTTGTTCCCAGAAGCACCTATAGGACTTGAAGTGTGTTAGTCCCATCACACAGAGATCATATATTTTGTTCCCAGAAGCACCTATAGGACTTGAAGTGTGTTAGTCCCATCACATAGAGATCATATATTTTGTTCCCAGAAGCACCTATAGGACTTGAAGTGTGTTAGTCCCATCACACAGAGATCATATATTTTGTTCCCAGAAGCACCTATAGGACTTGAAGTGTGTTAGTCCCATCACACAGACCTATATTTTCTTCCCAGAAGCACCCATAGGACTTGAAGTGTGTTAGTCCCATCACACAGAGATCCTATATTTTGTTCCCAGAAGCACCTATAGGACTTGAAGTGTGTTAGTCCCATCACACAGAGATCATATATTTTGTTCCCAGAAGCACCTATAGGACTTGAAGTGTGTTAGTCCCATCACATAGAGATCATATATTTTGTTCCCAGAAGCACCTATAGGACTTGAAGTGTGTTAGTCCCATCACACAGAGATCATATATTTTGTTCCCAGAAGCACCTATAGGACTTGAAGTGTGTTAGTCCCATCACACAGACCTATATTTTCTTCCCAGAAGCACCCATAGGACTTGAAGTGTGTTAGTCCCATCACACAGAGATCATATATTTTGTTCCCAGAAGCACCTATAGGACTTGAAGTGTGTTAGTCCCATCACACAGAGATCATATATTTTGTTCCCAGAAGCACCTATAGGACTTGAAGTGTGTTAGTCCCATCACACAGACCTATATTTTCTTCCCAGAAGCACCTATAGGACTTGAAGTGTGTTAGTCCCATCACACAGAGATCATATATTTTGTTCCCAGAAGCACCTATAGGACTTGAAGTGTGTTAGTCCCATCACACAGAGATCATATATTTTGTTCCCAGAAGCACCTATAGGACTTGAAGTGTGTTAGTCCCATCACACAGACCTATATTTTCTTCCCAGAAGCACCTATAGGACTTGAAGTGTGTTAGTCCCATCACACAGAGATCATATATTTTGTTCCCAGAAGCACCTATAGGACTTGAAGTGTGTTAGTCCCATCACACAGACCTATATTTTCTTCCCAGAAGCACCTATAGGACTTGAAGTGTGTTAGTCCCATCACACAGAGATCATATATTTTGTTCCCAGAAGCACCTATAGGACTTGAAGTGTGTTAGTCCCATCACACAGAGATCATATATTTTGTTCCCAGAAGCACCTATAGGACTTGAAGTGTGTTAGTCCCATCACACAGACCTATATTTTCTTCCCAGAAGCACCTATAGGACTTGAAGTGTGTTAGTCCCATCACACAGAGATCATATATTTTGTTCCCAGAAGCACCTATAGGACTTGAAGTGTGTTAGTCCCATCACACAGACCTATATTTTCTTCCCAGAAGCACCCATAGGACTTGAAGTGTGTTAGTCCCATCACACAGAGATCATATATTTTGTTCCCAGAAGCACCTATAGGACTTGAAGTGTGTTAGTCCCATCACACAGAGATCATATATTTTGTTTCCAGAAGCACCTATAGGACTTGAAGTGTGTTAGTCCCATCACACAGAGATCATATATTTTGTTCCCAGAAGCACCTATAGGACTTGAAGTGTGTTAGTCCCATCACACAGAGATCATATATTTTGTTCCCAGAAGCACCTATAGGACTTGAAGTGTGTTAGTCCCATCACACAGACCTATATTTTCTTCCCAGAAGCACCCATAGGACTTGAAGTGTGTTAGTCCCATCACACAGAGATCATATATTTTGTTCCCAGAAGCACCTATAGGACTTGAAGTGTGTTAGTCCCATCACACAGAGATCATATATTTTGTTCCCAGAAGCACCTATAGGACTTGAAGTGTGTTAGTCCCATCACACAGACCTATATTTTCTTCCCAGAAGCACCTATAGGACTTGAAGTGTGTTAGTCCCATCACACAGAGATCATATATTTTGTTCCCAGAAGCACCTATAGGACTTGAAGTGTGTTAGTCCCATCACACAGACCTATATTTTCTTCCCAGAAGCACCCATAGGACTTGAAGTGTGTTAGTCCCATCACACAGAGATCATATATTTTGTTCCCAGAAGCACCTATAGGACTTGAAGTGTGTTAGTCCCATCACACAGAGATCATATATTTTGTTCCCAGAAGCACCTATAGGACTTGAAGTGTGTTAGTCCCATCACACAGACCTATATTTTCTTCCCAGAAGCACCTATAGGACTTGAAGTGTGTTAGTCCCATCACACAGAGATCATATATTTTGTTCCCAGAAGCACCTATAGGACTTGAAGTGTGTTAGTCCCATCACACAGAGATCATATATTTTGTTCCCAGAAGCACCTATAGGACTTGAAGTGTGTTAGTCCCATCACACAGACATATATTTTCTTCCAGAAGCACCTATAGGACTTGAAGTGTGTTAGTCCCATCACACAGAGACCATATATTTTGTTCCCAGAAGCACCTATAGGACTTGAAGTGTGTTAGTCCCATCACACAGACCTATATTTTCTTCCCAGAAGCACCCATAGGACTTGAAGTGTGTTAGTCCCATCACACAGAGATCCTATATTTTGTTCCCAGAAGCACCTATAGGACTTGAAGTGTGTTAGTCCCATCACACAGAGATCATATATTTTGTTCCCAGAAGCACCTATAGGACTTGAAGTGTGTTAGTCCCATCACACAGAGATCATATATTTTGTTCCCAGAAGCACCTATAGGACTTGAAGTGTGTTAGTCCCATCACACAGAGATCATATATTTTGTTCCCAGAAGCACCTATAGGACTTGAAGTGTGTTAGTCCCATCACACAGACCTATATTTTCTTCCCAGAAGCACCCATAGGACTTGAAGTGTGTTAGTCCCATCACACAGAGATCCTATATTTTTGTTCCCAGAAGCACCTATAGGACTTGAAGTGTGTTAGTCCCATCACACAGACCTATATTTTCTTCCCAGAAGCACCTATAGGACTTCTAGTGTGTTAGTGGCATCACACAGAGCTCCTCTATTTTCTTCTCAGCAGCACCCACATGACTTCTAGTGTGTTAGTGGCATCACACAGAGCTCCTCTATTTTCTTTGCAGAAGCACCCATAGGACTTCTAGTGTGTTAGTGGCATCACACAGAGCTCCTATATTTTCTTCTCAGCAGCACCCACAGGACTTCTAGTGTATCAGGAGAGTACTTACCGAGGCCGAAGTGCCGAGAGTGGTTCACCCTTGCAACTGAGCGCAGTCCGCCCCCTGGAGGTGAGACAGGGGGTGAATGGCACAAAGAGGCACAGGCTACCCAACCGGAAGATGAGGACTGGAGTAGGAGCCAGGTACTGGGATCAGGAATCCGTAGAGAAGCTTCCAGGATACAGGTGCAGGTACAGGTCTGTAGACAGGTAAATCCGGGTCACTAGCAGAGGTTCAGGGCAGGAGACAGTAGACAAATCCGGGTCACAAGCAAGGTTCAAGAGGGCCAGAGGCAGCAAACGGGTAGTCCAGTAAACAGTCCAGGGGTCAAAGAGCAGGAGAAGGCAGCAAGGTCAAAGAGGCAGATCCGAGGTCAAACAGGCAGTCAATCAATCAGGATACCGGAAACAGGAACAGAGTTCAAGCAGGAAGCTGAAGACAAGCCAGCGCTGGACTGATCTGAACCACTTCCTTAAATAGGACCTGTAAGTGGTCATGTGACGCTGTCACGCACTGGAACGCTCAAGCGTGCGCTAGTGCGCATGCGCGTGCGTCGGAGCGCCGAGCCGCGAATGCGCATGCGCCGGAGCGCCGTCCCGTTGCGCGTGCGCACAGGCACCCGGCGCACCGTGTTAACCTGCCTGTTCTCCTGACAGTGCCCTCCCCCGAGGGGCGGCCTCCGGACGCCCAAACTAGCCATCAGCTCTGGATGCTCGGTGTGGAAGGCCCGAATTAAACGTGGAGCATGCAGATTTCCTGAGGGCTCCCATGAGTTTTCTTCCGTGGGGTAACCCTCCCACTTGACCAAGTACTGGAGTTGCCTCCCCCTCTTCCTGCAACTCAAGATCTTCTCCACCACGAATTCCGTCTCGCCATCCACCAGAACTGGTGGAGGTGGGGGTTCAATCCTGCCCGGGAAAGGACTAGGAGTAACAGGCTTCAGGAGGGAAGCGTGGAAGACAGGGTGTATCCTGTACGAATCCGGCAGAGAAAGTTCAAAAGCCACAGGATTGATTTTCCGTTTTATTTTGAAAGGGCCGATGAATTTAGGTCCTAATTTCCGTGTGGGGACAGCTAACTTGAGGTTCACCGAGGATAACCATACTTCGTCTCCTATTTCAAAATCCGGGTTCTCCTTTCTTCCCCGATTAAAGTATTTTTCATACCCCTCCTGGGCTTTCTGCATGGCTTCTTGTATCTTTTGGAAGTTCTGTTGAAGGGACCGTACTCGGTCCTGGACAGCCGGAACGGCAATTTCAGGAAGGAACCCTGGTAGGAAGGAAGGATGGAATCCGTAGTTGGCCCAAAAGGGCGTTTGATTGGTGGCGGTATGGACCGCGTTGTTATAAGCAAATTCTGCAAATGGTAGAAGACTGGACCATTCGTCCTGGGAATCTGAGCAAAAGCAACGAAGATACTGCTCCAATGACTGATTCGTCCTCTCTGTTTGACCGTTACTTTGAGGATGATAGGCCGAAGAGAGGCAAATTTTAATCTCCAGGGTCTTGCATAACTCTTGCCAGAACTTAGAAGTGAACTGGGGACCCCTATCCGAGGTAATAGTTGCAGGTAAACCGTGGAGTCGGACAATTTCTTTGAGAAAGATATCGGCTGTAGTAGAAGCAGACGGGGTGCCGGTAATTGGAAGAAAATGTGCCATTTTTGACAGTCGGTCTACTACGACCATTATTGTAGTGAATCCCTCTGAGGAAGGTAGTTCCACGATAAAGTCCATTGCTATCTCCGCCCATGGACGCTCAGGGATGGACAAGGGTCTCAGCAGGCCCCAGGCTTTAGAGTTGGTCCCCTTGTTCCGTTGACAAACTACACAAGATGACACATAATCCCGACAGTCTTGTCTCCACCCAGGCCACCAAAAGGAACGAGACACTAGCTCCGTTGTTTTACGAACCCCAAAATGTCCTGCAAGTTTGAGATCATGCAGAGTCCTGAGTGTCAAGGGTCTTACTTCAGTAGGAACAAATACCTTTCCCTGGAACCAGTGTAATCCGTCATGCATCTCCATTGGAGGAGTTCCTTGATTAGAAGGTTGCCCAGATGCTGCCTTAATAGCGGGAATCAGATCAGGTTGCAAAATTAGAGAGAGAAAATTCTGTGATGGAAGAATGGTACTGGGTTCAGTTTCTTGGGGTGTTTCATGGAACATCCTGGAGAGAGCGTCTGCCTTCCCATTTTTCGAGCCGGGTCTGTACGAGATATGGAAATTAAACCTAGCAAAGAAAAGAGCCCATCGGGCCTGCCTAGGCTTTAGGCGTTTGGCTGTCCTGAGGTATTCCAAATTTCGGTGGTCGGTCCAAATCATAATTGGATGAGAAGCCCCTTCCAGGAGGTACCTCCACTCCTCCAAGGCAAACTTGATGGCCAGTAATTCTCTATCTCCCACATCGTAGTTCCTCTCTGGAGGACTTAACTTCCGGGATGCGAAAGCCACAGGATGTAGAAGAGCCTTGGGACCTAGTCTTTGGGACAGGATAGCTCCCGTCGCCGTCTCTGATGCATCCACCTCCAGCACAAAGGGTAAGGCTGGATTTGCATGTATCAGGATGGGAGCTGACGAAAACAACTTTTTTAATGTGTCGAAGGCCCCTTGAGCCTCCGGGGACCAATGGAATTGGGTGCCTTGATGAGTCAATTTGGTGATGGGTGCCACTATGGAAGAAAAGCCAACAATGAATCTTCGGTAGAAGTTTGCGAAACCGATGAATCGCTGTACCCCTTTCTTGTTTACCGGAGCGGGCCATTCTAGTATGGCTTTAACCTTTTGTGGGTCCATGGAGACCCCATTTGTAGAAATGATGAACCCCAGGAACTGCACTGTAGTTTTCTCGAATTCACACTTCTCAGCTTTGAGGTACAAACTGTGACTCCGAAGAATGGAAAGAACTTGTTTCACGTGCACTTGGTGAAGTTCCGGGGTGTCTGAGAAGATAAGGATGTCGTCCAAATATACGACAAGAAAGTCATCGAGATGTTTGCGGAAAATATCATTGACCAGGTGCTGGAAAGTTGCTGGTGCGTTACAGAGCCCAAAGGGCATCACCAAGTATTCATAGTGCCCGAATCTGGATCTAAAAGCAGTTTTCCATTCGTCTCCTGCCCTAATTCGGATAAGATTATAGGCCCCACGAAGATCCAACTTGGAGAAGATTCGGGCAGATCTGAAACGCTGGAAAAGTTCTGGGATTAGTGGCAGGGGATACCGGTTTTTAATTGTGATTTTATTTAATTCCCTGTAATCGATGCAAGGCCTCAGGGAGCCATCCCTCTTTCCTACGAAAAAGATGCCAGCTCCAGCTGGTGATGAGGAAGGGCGAATTAACCCCTTTTCCAGATTCTCATCAATGTAGGCCTTGAGGACCTTTAATTCTACTTCGGACAGAGGAAAGATACGACCAAAAGGGATCGCTGATCCAGGGAGTAGGTCGATGGGACAATCATATGCCCGATGGGGCGGCAGACAGTTCGCTTGTTGTTTGTCGAACACATCTCGGAACTCTAGGTAAACTGGGGGTACATGAAGAAGGCTCTCGGGAACCGAAGAAATGGTGGAGCAGGAAGCGGAGGCCTGAATGAAGCAATGCTGAGTGCAGTGAGGAGATGAAAAGGAGACTTCTTTCCTCCCCCAGTTGATCTGTGGTTCGTGGATTTGAAGCCATGGAAGTCCCAAGATGACGGGGAACATAGGAGATGGGATGATGTCGAACTGAATGAGTTCCTGATGGCCAGAGTCAGTGGTGACCCGGATGGGTTGGGTTTCATGGGTGATAAGTCCTGAACGGGGAAGAGAACCATCAGCCAAGTGTACCTGCAAGTTTTGTTTCTTCAGGACCAGAGGTAAGTGTAATTTGGACGCTAATGTGGCGTCAAGGAAGCAGCTGCAGGCACCGGAATCAACGATTGCTGATAGTCGGATCTCCTCTCCCGACAGCTGTAAGGAGACAAAGAGAGCGACATAAGTCTGGGAGAACCCAGAAGACTGATAGTTCATCAGACACTGACGGTAGGACTTACTCGGTCTTATAGGACAGGTACTGAGGAAATGTCCAGAAGCCCCACAATACAGGCAAAGATTCGCCCGTCGCCTACGGAGCCGTTCTTCAGCCGTGAGGGGGGCCCGGACCAACCCCAACTGCATAGGTTCCGTCTCCTGGTTGGCCACGGCTGAAGCCGCAGTGGCGGGTGGAGGCAAGGTAGGTCTGGTGAAAGTCCAGTTGGAGCGGGGGGACTGGAAGCGTTCGGAACGCCTCTCCCGCATGCGCCGGTCCAATTTGGTGGCAGCTTGAATCAGGTCCTCCAGCGTGTCGGGAGTTTCGGATCTTGCCAGTTCATCTTTTAACACTTCGGATAGCCCCTGGCGGTACTGGTATTTGAGGGCCGGTTCGTTCCAACCGGTGTCAGCTGACCACTTTCGAAATTCTACGGTGTAGTCCTCCACCGGTCGGCGCCCCTGAAGTAGGTTATGTAAAGTAGCTTCAGCTGTGGCCCCACGTTGCGGATCATCATAAAGTTGTGCCATACTTTCAAAAAAAGTCTCTACCGCATTCAATGCGGGGTTCCTCTGCTCCATCAAACTATGGGCCCATGCCTGGGGTTCCTCGGCCAGGAGCGAAATGATGAAGCCCACCTTTACAACTTCTGACGAAAAAGTCCTAGGTTGAAGAGCCAAGTAGAGGGAGCAAGCATTCTTGAAGGCCCGGAACTTCTTACGGTCACCCGTAAAGCGTTCAGGGGTAGGGACCCTGGGTTCGGGTGAGGCCATGATTACAGTAGGATTAGTTGATCCAGGAGGAGCGGAGATTCCGCTGGAAGCTGAGGGGGCTGCCAAAGTAGGTGCAGCTAACCCAGAAAGATGCTGCAGGCGACTGTCCACTTGAGTGTACCCTTCTTGCAATTTTTGTACGGCTTCAGTTAAAGCTGAGACTTGTTGGCACAAAGCCTCAAGGGGTGAACGCACTCTGTCGGCCTCAGACATGGCTGGCTTGTACTATCAGGAGAGTACTTAACGAGGCCGAAGTGCCGA